>JACEFZ010004975.1:0-33894 GCA_014155875.1 Cepaea nemoralis | reverse complement strand
GGGGGTGGGAGCGCCCCGTCAGCGTGCGATAATTTACTCTACTCGTGGTTGTTATGCTTATATATTATCGAATGCGCCTGTTCAGTTCACAACAAAAGTTATGAAGATCCCATATCCAAGCCTTGTCAACCAATCAGAGTGCGCAAGGCGCCATGTTGTCGTCTGTTACAACTGTTTAGCAGAGTCGGTAGTATTGTGTTGAAATTAGATTTTTTCAAATAAAAATTTACTGTTAAAGCCTGTAAACATGAGAGTGGAAAATTTAAAATCAAACGATGGTAACAAGCGAAAATGTGAAAATGTTGCTTGTCGTGAATTCAACGAAGATTGGGCGAAGAAATTTATGTTCATGCCTAGCCGGAGTGGTAAACCAGTTTTCTTAATCTGCGGATTTTGTGTTTCTGATACCCCAAAAAAATTTAATCTGGAACGAAACTTCACGACCACACATTCAGACATAAATGCTCAATATCCGATCAATTCGGAGTTAAGAAAAAAATTCATAGCTAAAAGTGAAAGTTCTCCGACCAGGCAGCAGTCATTTTTCACCAAGGCTAACGAACAGTTGTTGCGTTGTACGAAGTCGCTATTCTGTTGGCTCGCAAAAAGAAGCCGTTCACCGATGCAAAAGAAATCATCAAGCCTTCCCTTAAAATTGCTGCTAGAATGCTTGGCGATAAAAAGTCTGAAACAAAATTTGATCAGATTCCTTTGTCTAATAATACTATGGCCAGGCGAGTTGACGAATTAGCTAACGATATTCATCGTCAAGAAGCAGCACATATCACAAATTTTAATTTTTTTCTATCATTGGCAGTGAATGAATCCACTGACATTTCTGACACAGCTCAGGTCATAGTTTTTGTCCGAGCAATAAATAATAATTTTGAAATCATTGAAGAACTTCTAGGACTTGAATCAGTGCATGCAACTACCAAAGGGACTGATCTGTTTGAAACTCTGAAGTTGTGTGTTGAGCAAAACAACGTAGTATGGATCAAATTGGACAATGCATGCACTGACGATGCTCCGGATTTGATGGGTAAAGAGTCTGGATGTCTAGCCTTATTGGAACAGTTTCTTGGCAGCACTATATTACAATATCATTGTATCATTCCGCAAGAAGCTTTGTGTGGAACGACTTTAAATCTGAAATATGTCATGGATGCTGTTCTGAGATGTGTGAACAAAATTCGAAATAAGGCGCTGAACAGGCGTTAGTTCAGATAGTTTCAATCAGACCTGAACGAGGAATACGGAGAGCTACTGTTACACTGTGATGTCAGATGGCTATCTAAAGGGAAAGTTCTGTCACGTTTCTGTTCACTGAAAAATAGTGTCTATCTGTTTCTGTCTGGGGGAAAAATGCATTGCCTACAGAACATGAATGTCAACTGAACTATGACTGGCTTATTGACCTGGCTGTTTTGGTGGACATCACATCTCATTTAAACTCTTTTAAATGCGAGGACCCAGGAGGGGGGAGGGAGACTATTCACAAATTTGTCCGATGGTATTTTTTCATTTAAAATGAGACTACGACTGTTTATCGGACAGCTGACTGCAGTGACTTTAGAGGTGTTTCCAACTTGTGGTGTAAAAGAAATTTGACTTGTTACAGTACAAAGTAAAAGTTGAAAGATTTATGGATATCTTTCAGTCGAGATTTCAAGAGTTCATAATAGGGGAGGATAATGTTGCCCTCTTCATAAATCCGTTCGTATTTCCTATTGGCAAGCTCTGTCAATTACAGCAAAACCTTCAGCACGAAGTAATTGATTTGAAATGCAATTCTGCACTGAGATGTAAATTTCTGGAGCTGCCTGCTTCACCTTCAGCTGATCATATGATCAATATGGCGACTATTGCCTGTCGAACAATTTGAACACTTTCGTTCATTCGCCCAGAGATACATTTGTCGTTTTGGTTCGACTTACAGATGCGAGCAGTCATTTTCACCATCCATCCATCCATCCATCCATCATGTGCCATGCCGGTAAGCGTGGGCGGTCATGTTTTGCCATCTCACTCGATCACCATAGTCGTGGATCAGCTCCGTGTTCCTGTCTCGACCATGCCATGTGGCCAAGCCATCCAGGTATTTGCTTCTAGGTCTTCCTCTTGGTCTGGTCCCTTCGATCTTGCCAGTTGTCACCAAGTTCTCCAATCCATTTCTTCTCATGCCCAAAAAAATTTTGACTGTCTGCGTCTAATGTCTCTAATCGGTTTCACCAATTACCGTTATTTAAAAAAACCCAACAAGCAACGTTTCCAGACTCATCGACTGTAACCTAGCTGCGCTTATGAATTAGGGCACGACAGATTTGTGCCCAGACATTGATAAACTGGCATCTGTACTTAAGTAACTGGTTATGAAGAACAGTTACAATTGTAAATTAATTACATTAATAGCGATTTTCGAAACTGATTAAAAATTTATTCTTAAATGAAATTTTGATTGTAAAAAAAAACAAAAAAATTACTACAGTGTAGTACTGGTACTGACTACTTTCAAAGTTTTAGAATTGTGTTGCCCAAAGTTAAGAAAGGTAAGAATGATATTGCATGACTTTTATAATTTTATAACGTTGTGGCCCGCTTAACTACCGAAAATAGTAGACATGGCCCTCTGTTTGAAAACCTTGGGAACCACTGGTCTAGTGTATCTTTTGACAACAGGTTATTTCCTCTTGTCTTCAATAGTTATCACTGATACCCACAAATGTGGTTATAAGTACGAGGCTTTGAAATCTTTGTCAGCAGAAATTTGCTAATCAAGCGTTCTAATTGCATCTTTCCACTCTCAACTGACATTACAATAGTAAAAAAAATATGATAGTTATGTTTTCCATGTCTTATTTATGCATTATGGTTATATTTGTTTATTTTGTGTATAATTAATTTCATAATTTGTAATTCATTTTCGGTTTCTACTCTAAGAACACATAAGAATCCGACTCCTTTTTTTTCTTCTGTCAAACCCTGAACAACAAACAGGTCGTAATAGAAAAACACGAGCTATAGAACGTCGGCTTTACAGAGCACAAGAATACACAGAATGTTGCGGCGTTAAACCTTCATCAGTAAATAAAGACATATAACAACAACCATAAAGACAGAAAAGACACTAAGGAACATTATGGCATGGTTGTATTATGTAAATATCTACAATAAACTGAAGCGAGTAAGGACATCAAATGTCAGACAGTTAACTAGACGGCCCAGAAGCGTCAAGAGCATCCATGATTTACAACAGATCGACAGCCGGAGATATCACAGTTTTGAATAATACAACAAAAGCCAATTAGCATTCATTTCAGGACGAACGAGGAAGAATAGACACAAGAAACGAAGCAGAGGAGAAAGTTAGTTAGTTAGTTAGTTAGTTAGTTAGTTAGTCGACAGATCATCCTCGTTGCACATCGAACCATTCAGTCCATAAGCGCTCGGATCCCATCCTCAGCAAATCCCGCAGCGTGTAGCGGCTAACGACGCCAGTTCTGTGTTGGTTTATCAATCTTCTTTGGCTTCCTGCGTAGTGTTCTTGTTTGGCCACCCCTCTTTTAATTTGCTGCTCCCGCAGTCTGGCCATTGTTGTAGATTCACAGTCATCACTTGGTTCTCGCAAAAGTCTCACTTCTCGTAGAGCATTCAGAATGTCAGCCTGGTCCATGGCGCGTCCGCCCTCCACAGTAGCCTCACCTGCGAGCTTGTCAGCCCGCTCATTTCCTTGTACTCCCGCATGACCTGGCACGAAGATGAAACTAATCTTTGCCAGCCGAGACCGCTTCAGAGGCAGCAACCACTCTCTTCGGATCGACCCCTCCTCTATCCTCTTGATCATGTTCATTGAGTCGCTAAGGAAACAAGCCCTAGTGAATGTCTGTGTCTCGAGCCATGTTATTGCTTTACTTACTGCCATGACTTCCATGGTCAGGCTACTTGTGGTTTCAGTGAAAGCACCAGAGTCCTCCTTCACAATTCTCCCTCCGGCCCGAGCTGTAAAGGCCCATGAGCTTCTCACATGTCGGACGACCGACCCATCTGTGTAGATGACCGCGTCACCGTCTAGCGAATTCTCGAAAATCAACGCTTGTACTTCAGCCTCAACAGCAGCCGGATTTTCTTGTCTGCATTTTCTATCTAGTTGGATGCAAACTGAAAAGGATGTGCAGAAGTCTGTTGGCACTTGCACCCACTCCTCGCCAGGTTCTAAGTCCTCAAGTGAACACACCTGTTGAAGAATGTCTTCGGCTTGACCCATCCACGACCGTCCTCTTTTTAACCTGCTGCCCTTCACCTTCCTAATTTCACTATGCAGTGGATGTTGTGTGTTTGCGTTAATTTTGAGGTAGGCGCGTGCCCTGCAAACTTGTATTCTCTCTTCAATGGTTGGAAAATCAAGAAGGTAGCGCATCGCCCTGCATGCTGTATCTCTTGTACATCCAAGAATAATGCGCATTGCTTCATTCTGTATCCTTTCCATCCTTTCTATCTGCTTATGGCTGAGAGTCAGGATTGCCATTGCATACTCCAAAACAGACATGACCAGCCCCTCGTACAGAAGACATAGATGGCGCTGCTCACAGTTTGCTGCCGCCATCACCCGCATCGCTGCCAAACCCCGCTTGGCCTTTGTTATCACCTGGTCTATGTGCACATTATAAGCAAGGCTTCGATCAAACCGTATTCCCAGGTAATTCATTGCCTGCGTTCTTTCCACCGTCTCTGAACACAGCATTACAGTTGGTGTTGGATTGTTGACAATATGATTATTCAACGAGAACCAAGTCACTGTTGCCTTTGTTGGGTTGACCATTGCCCCAGCTTCATCACACCAAGTACTTATGCGATTGAGTTCGGTTTGTAGTTCCACAGCAACCTCCTCTCTATCCTTACCCTGACGATACACTAAAACATCATCGGCATACGACAATGTCCTGCCAGGTCCAGTGATCTGCTCACTGGTGATTCTAACTGTGTAGGCGTTGAACAGTACCGGAGATAATGGCGATCCCTGTGGTAGGCCAGGATATATTGTTGTTGGTTCCGAAGTCCAACTGCCACATCTAACAACTACTTTCCGTTGGTAGAGGGCTTCAGCGATCCAACTAAGGAGGAATGGACTTACGTTTAGTTCAAGAAGCTGAAACATTAAAAAATCCAGTGGTACTCTGTAGTTAGTTAGTTAGTCTTTCCTCTTGAGCCTAAGGCGGCGCATAGGACAGAAGTCATGGCTCTCCATATCCTGCGGTTGCAGATCCTGGATGTTCACTTGGCCGTTGAATGAGCCTTCTCTGATGATGAGAAAGAGGAGGAGGAAAATAAAGGAGAAGGAGGAGAGAAAAAAGATGATGAAGAAGATAAGGAGTAATAAGAAAAAGAGGAGGAGGATGGAGAGAAGACGAGGAGAATAAAGAAGTGGTGAAAGTGAGTAATAGAAGAAAGAAGAGAATCGAAAGAAGAGAGGAGAAAGAGGGTGTAGAAGACGAATGGGTGTAGCAGAAGGGGAGAAAATAAGAGGAAGACAGACAGACAGACAGACAGACCAACCGACAGACAGACGGACGGACGGACGGAAGGAAGGAAGGTAGGAAGGAAGGAAAGAAAGAAAGAAAGAAAGAAAGAAAGAAAGAACATTATATTTGTGCATGTATACGTTTGTTGTTATCAGGACATCACACTTACAAAAAAAAAATTCCTCTACATGTTACAAGGTTAATGTAACATTAGTTTTGAAAGCAGTCACTTCCAGGAAAACGACAAACAAAATACGTCACATTGGCTTGTTTTTTACGTGCCAACTCGTAGAAGCAATCCCCAGGTCGTGATCCGCGTGCTGCTAAAGTGAATTAACTCTCAAGGCTAGATAAGGGAATCATTTTTAGATTTCAAACAGGGGACAAGAAGCTGAAATATAATCTACGCCAACAGTTCAAGGCAGGTTCACCTGATCTGTATGTTTGTGTTGTAACAGTCACATCGGACAGTCATGCCCAGCTGCAAGTAATGGACGTAAACAAACACGGCATCAAGCAAGTTCATTCCACTCACACCTGTGTATGATTTATTTATTTATTTATTTAAAGGGAGTTTAAAGGCGAGAAGATGGACATCATTGCACCGGTTTTATCTAACATGGCTCGGTCTCTTTCCGCAGGAAAGCGTCCCACAGAGAACGAATTCAGTAGCTCCGATGACGACCCCCGGGAGTTTCCGAGAAAGTTGCACTCGGGAACCGAATGACGTTGACGGAGTCCAGAATCGAACCTACAACATTCAGAGCTCGAGGCAGGAGACTTAACTACTTCTCCACGGTGTGTTTGTGTATGTGTACGCGTGCGTGCGTGCGTGTGTGTGTCTGTGTGTATGCGTGCGGTGGTGCGTGCGTGCGTGCGTGCGGTAGTGTGTGTGTGTGTGTGTGTGTGTGTGTGTGTGTGTGTGTGTGTGTGTGTGTGTGTGTTTGTGTGATGAACGCTTGTCTATGCAACATTTCTTTAATTCTTGTCATCTGTAAATCCATGTTTCTATAGTTCATGTTTTTATTTTTTACAATCATATTACGATCTGCCTGTTGTTCAAAGTGACAGACAACGAGGAGAGTCAGATTTGCATGTCTTCTGTATATATACCTACCTCCCCTCTGTTTGTATCCCCCTGTATTTATCCCCGTGTATGTATGCGCTGTATATATCCCCTAGTTCTCAACCTTTTTTGGCCCGTGCCCCCCTTCACCATATTTTCAGGACGTCATGTGTTTCCCCCTGATTTTCAGGACCCCTTTAATATTTCCTCCCTATAAATCTCCCCCACACCCCTACACAGTATACGTAATAATTGAAGCTAAATTTAATAGCACATACTAAAACAAGTCTAGACGTCTACATAAAACGTGATTTGCGGGTCTACATAGTTATAAAATGAATTTCAGAAGGCTGAGACGTACAGAACCGTAAAGTATAAAGGAAAATCCAATATCAAGTAATCGGTTCTTGTATTAACGCGATCTTGAAATGATCTTAATCCCCCCCCCCCCCCCGCCGGAAACCATAAAATTCCCCCCTGGGGGGGGGGGGGATTCCCCACCGGTTGAGAACCACTGCCCTAGTATGCATCCTCCTGTATATATCCCCCTGTATATATCCCACTGTATGTATCCCACTGTATGTATCCCACTGTATGTATCCCACTGTATGTATCCCCCTAAATATATCCCCCTGTATGTATCCCCCTGTATTTATCCCCCTATATGTATCCCCCTGTATGTGTCCCATTGTATGTATCTCCATGTATTATGTATCCTTCTGTATGTAACCCCTGTATGTATCCCCCTGTATGTATCCCAACGTATGAATCCCTCTATATGTATCCCCCTATATGTATACCCCTGTATGTATCCCATTTATGTATCCCCCTGTATGTATCCCCCTATATGTATACCCCTGTATGTATCCTCCTGTATGTATCCCCCTGTATGTATCCCCCTGTATGTATCCCCCTGTATATCCCCCTGTATATCCTCCTGTATATATCCCCCTGTATATTTCCCCCTATATGTATCCCCCTGTATGTATCCCCCTGTATATATCTCCATGTATGTATCCCCCTATATGTATCCCCCTGAATGTATCCCCCTGTATGTATCCCCCTGTATGTATCTACATGTATGTATCCTCCTGTATTATCCCCCAGTATGTATCCCATTTATGTATCCCCCTATATGTATCCACATGTGTGTATCCCCCTGTATGTATCCCCATGTATGTATCATCTATATGTATCCTCCTATATGTATCCCTCTATATGTATCTCCATGTATGTATCCTCCTATATGTATCCCCATGTATGTATCTCCCTGTATGTATCCCATTGTATGTATCTCCATGTATTATATATGCCCCCCAGTAGTGTAAGTGGGGCTCCATCCAGCGCATTTGTGGAGGTGGAGGTTATAGATACCTCCACAAAGGGCGATAACTCTTTTTTCCCCAAAAAGTAGGTGGTCAGAGGCGGTCTGGTCTAGTGACTCATCATAGGTGACGTGGTCTAGTGACTCATCATAGGTGGCGTGCGTGGTCAGAGTAGGTACGTGTTGTGTACAACATAGAAAAAGAAAAGAAAAAATGTTTAAAAAACATTAAAAATAAAACAAACGATTCAAGTAAGGTATATAATAATTTTAATAAAACATATATAGAAAAGAAGAAGAAGAAAAAAAAAAAAGAAAAAAAAAACATAGTCAAGTGACCCCTTAAATTATAGGTAAGGGTGTGCGATGACGTGCTCAAGTGGTGGTCAAGAGGTGGTCAAGAGGTGGTCAAGCGGTCAAGAGGTGGTCAAGTGACCCCTTAAATTGTATGGGATGGTACGTGTAGTGACGTGGTGATGATCAAGAGGTGGTCAAGTGGTGGTCAGGGTGTGGTCAAGTGGTGGTCAAGATGTGGTCAAGTGGTCGAGTGACCACTTAAATTGTCGGGGAAAGTAGGTGTAGTGATATGGTGATGATTAAAGGGTGGTAAATTAGTGGTCAAGCAGTGGTCAAGCAGTGGTCAAGTGAGGAAAATTTTAGTGGAAAGTAGTTGTAATGATATGGTGATGATTAAAGGGTGGTAAATTAGTGGTCAAGCTGTGGTCAAGCAGTGGTCAAGTGGTCGAGTGACCACTTAAATTGTCGGGGAAAGTAGTTGTAATGATATGGTGATGATTAAAGGGTGGTAAATTAGTGGTCAAGAGGTGGTCAAGCGGTGGTCAAGGGGTGGTCAAGTGGTTAAATGACCCCTTAAATTGTTGGGGAGAGTACGTGTAGTGACGTGGTGATGATCAAGAGGTGGTAAAGTGGTGGTCAGGGTGTGGTCAAGTGGTCGAGTGACCACTTAAATTGTCGGGGAAAGTAGGTGTAGTGATATGGTGATGATTAAAGGGTGGTAAATTAGTGGTCAAGCAGTGGTCAAGCAGTGGTCAAGTGGTGGTCAAGTGAGGAAAATTTTAGTGGAAAGTAGTTGTAATGATATGGTGATGATTAAAGGGTGGTAAATTAGTGGTCAAGCAGTGGTCAAGCAGTGGTCAAGTGGTCGAGTGACCACTTAAATTGTCGGGGAAAGTAGTTGTAATGATATGGTGATGATTAAAGGGTGGTAAATTAGTGGTCAAGAGGTGGTCAAGCGGTGGTCAAGGGGTGGTCAAGTGGTTAAATGACCACTTAAATTGTTGGGGAGAGTACGTGTAGTGACGTGGTGATGATCAAGAGGTGGTAAAGTGGTGGTCAGGGTGTGGTCAAGTGGTGGTCAAGATGTGGTCAAGTGGTCGAGTGACCCCTTAAATTGTCAGGGAAAGTGAGTGTAGTAAGTTGGTGATGATCGTGAGGTGGTCAAGTAGTGGTCAAGAGGTGGTCAAGGGGTGGTCAAGTGGTTAAATGACCCCCCTAAATTGTATGGGAGGGTACAGTTAGTGATGTGGTGATGATCAAGAGGTGGTCAAGTAGTGGTCAAGGAGTGGTCAAGGGGTGGTCAAGGGGTCAAGTTACCCCTTAAATTGATGGGAAGAGTACGTGTAGTGACACGAAGATGATCAAAATGTAGTCAAGTAGTCGTCAAGTGGTGGTCAAGCGGTGGTCAAGTGGTCGAGTGACCACATAAATTGTAGAGGAGAGTAGGTGTAGTGACATGGTGATGATCAAGAGGTGGTCAAGTTGTTAGGTCTAGAGGTTGGGGTGTCTCAGTCATGAAGTATCAAACTGTCTGCTCTGGGAAGGATGTCGCTGATCAGGGCGAGTAGGTTCTAATACGTTTATCGCTATTGTCTATAATTGGCGTGGTTGTATAGTAATAATAGTAGAGTTGTTTCGTAGTAATGTTAGTCATCATTATCAAGGGGCATGTTAGGTGATATTTATATCGGTAGTAGTAGTACCAGTAGTAGCAATACCAACAATAGTACTAATTATCATCATCATCACGTGTCTTACCAACGGACGTACCACCCACACATTGCGATCTCCAACACCATTAATCAATTCCGGGGTTGACTCACAATACAGAAATCCCCAATTAACGGCATTACCTTCATGTAATGGTGGTACTCATAGTACCAATAGCACCAGTAGTAATAGTCACCAACATCAGCAAGAGACTTATCGCCTGACATTGGTCAGTATGACACTCCATAAACTATGATCTCCGACACCATGGTTACAAATAGTAATAATATTGGTAATAGTAGTAGTGGTAGTAGTAGTAGTAGTAGTAGTAGTAGTAGTAGTAGTAGTAGTAGTAGTAGTAGTAGTAGTAGTAGTAGTAGTAGCGGCGGTGGTGGTGGTGGCGGTGGTGGTGGTAATAGTAGGAGTAGTAGAATAGCGAGGGTGCTTGTTGTTTCACTAAGTATTTGTATATCGTATGTAGTATAAAGCTAGTTTGTGTTGTATGCCATGTAAGGTGTTACTGAAATATCTGTATTTTATAGTTCTAAGAGGTGATGACGTCATAACCCACCACTCTATCATCTTATTGATAGTGTCTCCAGTGCCACGAAAAAGGCTCATTGTGAGATATCGATCATTTCTCAAAGCGACAGCATCCGGGGTGCATGCCCATTACGAGCAAACATCGATACGCCACTTAAAAGGCAACGACAAGGCAAAATGGCGTCGAATACAGTGTAACGTACAAAACATATGAGGTCATCGGTTGTCCATTCCATCATGGTCGACAAATAGGCGCTCACTAACTTCACAATAGGCTCACTCAAATAAACATATAGGATGATAAGGCACCGACCCAAATGTGAAAAATGTCGGCCAAATACAGAAATAGTTCGTCCACATGTATGCAAACTAGGAAAATGTGTTAGTCGAACGGGACATATATTGACCAAGTAGGGAAATTTGAGAGCCATAAGTGAAAAAATATAATCCAAAGAGAGGAATATCTCATTCCAACTTATAAAAAGAAGGAAAATTCTCAACCAAATGAGAAAAAGTTAGACCAAGTATAGTAACATCGCAACCAAACTTATGAAAAGTAGGAAACTTTGTTAGCCAAACCGAAAAAAACCTAGGTCAAGTAGGAAAATCTGTTAGCCAAATGTAAAAAATGTCGGCCAAATACAGAAATAGTTCGTCCACACGTATGCAAACTAGGAAAATTTGTTAGTCGAACAGGATAAAATATTGCCCAAGTAGGGAAATTTGAGAGCCATAAGTGAAAAAATATAATCCAAAGAGATGAATATCTCGTTCCAACTTATAAAAAGAATGAAAATTCTCAACCAAATGAGAAAAAGTTAGACCAAGTATAGTAACATCGCAACCAAACTTATGAAAAGTAGGAAACTTTGTTAGCCAAAGCAAAAAAAACCTAGGTCAAGTAGGAAAATCTGTTAGCCAAATGTAAAAAATGTCGGCCAAATACAGAAATACCTCGTCCGCACGTATGCAAACAAGGAAAGGTTGTTAGCCAGATAGGAAGAATATTGCCCAAGTAGGAAAATTTGATAGCCAAATGTAAAAAAAAAAAAAAAAAAAAAAAATATCACCCAAAGAGAGGAATATCTCGGCCATACTTATAAAAAGTAGGAGAACTATGTGCCAAATGGGAAAACGTTAGGCCAAATACAGAAATATTTCAACCAAACATATAAAAAATAGGAAAATTGATAACCAAACGGGAAATATATTGACCAACTAGGGAAATGTGTTACTCAAAGGGGAAAATATGGGACACGTAATGAAATAGCTCATCCAAACTTATAAAAAGTAGGAAAATATGTCAACCAAACGCGAACAATGTCGGCCAAATACAGAAATTTCTCAACCAAACTCATGAAAAGTAGGAACAACTTGTTACCCAAATACGAAAAGTATTAACCAAGTAAGAAAATGTGATACCCAAAGGTGAAAAAATATCAGACAAAGAGAGAAATATCTCATCCAAACTTATAAAAAGAAGGAAAATTCTCAACCAAATGAGAAAAAGGTAGACCAAATATAGTAACATCTCAACCAAACTTATGAAAAGTAGGAAACTTTGTTAGCCAACGAGAATAAAAACCTTGTTCAAGTAGGAAAATCTGTTAGCCAAATGTAAAAAATGTCGGCCAAATACAGAAATACCTCGTCCGCACGTATGCAAACAAGGAAAGGTTGTTAGCCAGATAGGAAAAATATTGCCCAAGTAGGAAAATTTGATAGCCAAATGTAAAAAAAAAATATCACCCAAAGAAAGGAATATCTCGGCCAGACTTATAAAAAGTAGGAGAACTATATGCCAAATGGGAAAAAGTTAGGCCAAATACAGAAATATTTCAACCAAACATATAAACAATAGGAAAATTGATAACCAAACGGGAAATATATTGACCAACTAGGGAAATGTGTTACTCAAAGAAGAAAAATAATGACCAAGTAACGAAATACATCGCTCAAGCTTATGAAAACTACGAAACTTTGTTAGCCAAATGGAAGAAACCTTGGTCAAGTAGGAAAAATCTGTTAACCAATTGTGAAAAATGTCGGCCAAATGCAGAAATAGTTCGGCCACACGTATGCAAACAAGGAAAGGTTGTTAGCCAGATACGAAAAGTATTAACCAAGTAAGAAAATGTGATAGCCAAAGGTGAAAAAATATCAGACAAAGAGAGAAATATCTCATCCAAACTTATAAAAAGAAGGAAAATTCTCAACCAAATGAGAAAAAGTTAGACCAAATATAGTAACATCTCAACCAAACTTATGAAAAGTAGGAAACTTTGTTAGCCAACGAGAATAAAAACCTAGGTCAAGTAGGAAAATCTGTTAGCCAAATGTAAAAAATGTCGGCCAAATACAGAAATACCTCGTCCGCACTTATTAAAATTAGGAAAAATTTGTTAGCCAAATAGTAAAAATATTGCCCAAGTAGGAAAATTTGATAGCCAAATGTTAAAAAAATATCACCCAAAGAGAGGAATATCTCGGCCAGAGTTATAAAAAGTAGGAGAACTATTTGCCAAATGGAAAAAGTTAGGCCAAATACAGAAATATCTCAAACAAACATATAAAAAATAGGAAAATTGATAACCAAACGGAACTATATTGACCAACTAGGGACATGTGTTACTCAAAGAGGAAAAATAATGACCAAGTAACGAAATACATCGCTCAAACTTATGAAAACTAGGAAACTTTGTTAGCCAAAGTGAAAAAAACCTTGGTCAAGTAGGAAAATCTGTTAGCCAAATGTGAAAAATGTCGGACAAATGCAGAAATAGTTCGGTCACACATATGCAAACTAGGAAAAGTTGTTAGCCAGATAGGAAAAGTATTGGCCAAGTAGGAAAATTTGAAAGCCAAATGTGAAAAAAGATCACCCAAAGAGAGAAATATTGCGAACAATGTCGGCCAAATACAGAAATTTCTCAACCAAACTCATGAAAAGTAGGAACAACTTGTTACCCAAATAGAAAAAAAAAATATTGGTCAAGTAAAGAAATAGCGTGGTCAAACCTATAAAAACATACCAACATTTGTTAACACAACTTGGCCACTTGTTCTTACAAACTTGCTCGCTGGCTCAAACAATCTGTCCTCTTGCTATTACAATCGGTCGACCTATCCTATCAACTCACACACTTACCATAACAACTGTCCCTTTTCCCCAACAACGTGTCCACCGACTCTCTCATATTATCGACTCGCCCTATCAACTTACCCACTGACTCTAACAACTTCCCCACAGGGGCTCACAAAATTTCCACTTGTTATTACAAATTGTCGACAGTCTCGCCCAAATTACCACTTACTCTTACAAACTGTCCCAACTGCGCGCACAAAGGTGTCCACTTGTGATTTCACGGCCTCCTCATCACATAGATAAGTAGCCCTTATAAAATACAAATGTATCCCACAAGTCATACAGAAGTGTCCCCCATATTGTCATAAAAAAAAATATTTGTGTGTGTAGGTAAGTTCATGTTTTTGGCAGTTCATATTTTGTAAATTCATTTCTTCAGCATAAGATTTGTGTAAGTTCACACCCTCAGCATAAATTTTGTTGTGTAAGTTCATATCTTCGACAGTTCATGTTTTGCTAAGGCCTAGTTTTAGTGAAAAGGCAGAAGTCTATTGGCTAGAATTTCAACCTGAGTGGTCAATTACTAACACTGCCTGTGGACAGCTATTCTTACCCATGCGCTAAAGTTGAGAAAATGAACTTCCGTTGAATGGAAGCTACCACAGACTTGACTTATTAAACCCCTCTGGAAGAAGTAGCGGCAGCTTAACCAGGAAAAGATCGAATTAGTTATCCCCCCTTAGTCTGGGAATTATGAAAATATATGCTCACACAAGCGATATTACTCATGACGTCATATAAACAAAAATATAAAGGATAACAATTGTGGCTCTGCCTCATTTGTTATCGTTTATATTTTTGTTTATATGACGTCATGAGTAATATCGCTTGTGTGAGCATATATTTTCATAATTCCCAGACTAAGGGGGGATAACTAATTCGATCTTTTCCTGGTTAAGCTGCCGCTACTTCTTCCAGAGGGGTTTAATAAGTCAAGTCTGTGGTAGCTTCCATTCAACGGAAGTTCATTTTCTCAACTTTAGCGCATGGGTAAGAATAGCTGTCCACAGGCAGTGTTAGTAATTGACCACTCAGGTTGAAATTCTAGCCAATAGACTTCTGCCTTTTCACTAAAACTAGGCCTTAGCAAAACATGAACTGTCGAAGATATGAACTTACACAACAAAATTTATGCTGAGGGTGTGAACTTACACAAATCTTATGCTGAAGAAATGAATTTACAAAATATGAACTGCCAAAGACATGAACTTACCTACACACACAAATATTTTTTTTATGACAATATGGGGGACACTTCTGTATGACTTGTGGGATACATTTGTATTTTATAAGGGCTACTTATCTATGTGATGAGGAGGCCGTGAAATCACAAGTGGACACCTTTGTGCGCGCAGTTGGGACAGTTTGTAAGAGTAAGTGGTAATTTGGGCGAGACTGTCGACAATTTGTAATAACAAGTGGAAATTTTGTGAGCCCCTGTGGGGAAGTTGTTAGAGTCAGTGGGTAAGTTGATAGGGCGAGTCGATAATATGAGAGAGTCGGTGGACACGTTGTTGGGGAAAAGGGACAGTTGTTATGGTAAGTGTGTGAGTTGATAGGATAGGTCGACCGATTGTAATAGCAAGAGGACAGATTGTTTGAGCCAGCGAGCAAGTTTGTAAGAACAAGTGGCCAAGTTGTGTTAACAAATGTTGGTATGTTTTTATAGGTTTGACCACGCTATTTCTTTACTTGACCAATATTTTTTTTTTCTATTTGGGTAACAAGTTGTTCCTACTTTTCATGAGTTTGGTTGAGAAATTTCTGTATTTGGCCGACATTGTTCGCAATATTTCTCTCTTTGGGTGATCTTTTTTCACATTTGGCTTTCAAATTTTCCTACTTGGCCAATACTTTTCCTATCTGGCTAACAACTTTTCCTAGTTTGCATATGTGTGACCGAACTATTTCTGCATTTGTCCGACATTTTTCACATTTGGCTAACAGATTTTCCTACTTGACCAAGGTTTTTTTTCACTTTGGCTAACAAAGTTTCCTAGTTTTCATAAGTTTGAGCGATGTATTTCGTTACTTGGTCATTATTTTTCCTCTTTGAGTACCACATTCCCCAGTTTGTCAAAATTGGTCCGGTTGGGTTATAATTTTTCTTATTTTTTATATGTTTGTTTGAGATATTTCTGTATTTGGCCTAACTTTTTCCCATTTGGCAAATAGTTCTCCTACTTTTTATAACTCTGGCCGAGATATTCCTCTCTTTGGGTGATATTTTTTTTACATTTGGCTATCAAATTTTCCTACTTGGGCAATATTTTTCCTATCTGGCTAACAACCTTTCCTTGTTTGCATACGTGCGGACGAGGTATTTCTGTATTTGGCCGACATTTTTTACATTTGGCTAACAGATTTTCCTACTTGAACAAGGTTTTTATTCTCGTTGGCTAACAAAGTTTCCTACTTTTCATAAGTTTGGTTGAGATGTTACTATATTTGGTCTACCTTTTTCTCATTTGGTTGAGAATTTTCCTTCTTTTTATAAGTTTGGATGAGATATTTCTCTCTTTGTCTGATATTTTTTCACCTTTGGGTATCACATTTTCTTACTTGGTTAATACTTTTCGTATTTGGGTAACAAGTTGTTCCTACTTTTCATGAGTTTGGTTGAGAAATTTCTGTATTTGGCCGACATTGTTCGCGTTTGGTTGACATATTTTCCTACTTTTTATAAGTTTGGATGAGCTATTTCATTACGTGTCCCATATTTTCCCCTTTGAGTAACACATTTCCCTAGTTGGTCAATATATTTCCCGTTTGGTTATCAATTTTCCTATTTTTTATATGTTTGGTTGAAATATTTCTGTATTTGGCCTAACGTTTTCCCATTTGGCACATAGTTCTCCTACTTTTTATAAGTATGGCCGAGATATTCCTCTCTTTGGGTGATATTTTTTTTTTTTTTTTTTTTTTTTACATTTGGCTATCAAATTTTCCTACTTGGGCAATATTTTTCCTATCTGGCTAACAACCTTTCCTTGTTTGCATACGTGCGGACGAGGTATTTCTGTATTTGGCCGACATTTTTTACATTTGGCTAACAGATTTTCCTACTTGACCTAGGTTTTTTTGCTTTGGCTAACAAAGTTTCCTACTTTTCATAAGTTTGGTTGCGATGTTACTATACTTGGTCTAACTTTTTCTCATTTGGTTGAGAATTTTCATTCTTTTTATAAGTTGGAACGAGATATTCATCTCTTTGGATTATATTTTTTCACTTATGGCTCTCAAATTTCCCTACTTGGGCAATATTTTATCCTGTTCGACTAACAAATTTTCCTAGTTTGCATACATGTGGACGAACTATTTCTGTATTTGGCCGACATTTTTTACATTTGGCTAACAGATTTTCCTACTTGACCTAGGTTTTTTTCGGTTTGGCTAACAAAGTTTCCTACTTTTCATAAGTTTGGTTGCGATGTTACTATACTTGGTCTAACTTTTTCTCATTTGGTTGAGAATTTTCCTTCTTTTTATAAGTTGGAATGAGATATTCCTCTCTTTGGATTATATTTTTTCACTTATGGCTCTCAAATTTCCCTACTTGGTCAATATATGTCCCGTTCGACTAACACATTTTCCTAGTTTGCATACATGTGGACGAACTATTTCTGTATTTGGCCGACATTTTTCACATTTGGGTCGGTGCCTTATCATCCTATATGTTTATTTGAGTGAGCCTATTGTGAAGTTAGTGAGCGCCTATTTGTCGACCATGATGGAATGGACAACCGATGACCTCATATGTTTTGTACGTTACACTGTATTCGACGCCATTTTGCCTTGTCGTTGCCTTTTAAGTGGCGTATCGATGTTTGCTCGTAATGGGCATGCACCCCGGATGCTGTCGCTTTGAGAAATGATCGATATCTCACAATGAGCCTTTTTCGTGGCACTGGAGACACTATCAATAAGATGATAGAGTGGTGGGTTATGACGTCATCACCTCTTAGAACTATAAAATACAGATATTTCAGTAACACCTTACATGGCATACAACACAAACTAGCTTTATACTACATACGATATACAAATACTTAGTGAAACAACAAGCACCCTCGCTATTCTACTACTCCTACTATTACCACCACCACCGCCACCACCACCACCGCCGCTACTACTACTACTACTACTACTACTACTACTACTACTACTACTACTACTACTACTACTACTACTACTACTACTACCACTACTACTATTACCAATATTATTACTATTTGTAACCATGGTGTCGGAGATCATAGTTTATGGAGTGTCATACTGACCAATGTCAGGCGATAAGTCTCTTGCTGATGTTGGTGACTATTACTACTGGTGCTATTGGTACTATGAGTACCACCATTACATGAAGGTAATGCCGTTAATTGGGGATTTCTGTATTGTGAGTCAACCCCGGAATTGATTAATGGTGTTGGAGATCGCAATGTGTGGGTGGTACGTCCGTTGGTAAGACACGTGACGATGATGATAATTAGTACTATTGTTGGTATTGCTACTACTGGTACTACTACTACCGATATAAATATCACCTAACATGCCCCTTGATAATGATGACTAACATTACTACGAAACAACTCTACTATTATTACTATACAACCACGCCAATTATAGACAATAGCGATAAACGTATTAGAACCTACTCGCCCTGATCAGCGACATCCTTCCCAGAGCAGACAGTTTGATACTTCATGACTGAGACACCCCAACCTCTAGACCTAACAACTTGACCACCTCTTGATCATCACTTGACCACACCCTGACCACCACTTTACCACCTCTTGATCATCACCACGTCACTACACGTACTCTCCCCAACAATTTAAGGGGTCATTTAACCACTTGACCACCCCTTGACCACCGCTTGACCACCTCTTGACCACTAATTTACCACCCTTTAATCATCACCATATCATTACAACTACTTTCCCCGACAATTTAAGTGGTCACTCGACCACTTGACCACTGCTTGACCACTGCTTGACCACTAATTTACCACCCTTTAATCATCACCATATCATTACAACTACTTTCCACTAAAATTTTCCTCACTTGACCACCACTTGACCACTGCTTGACCACTGCTTGACCACTAATTTACCACCCTTTAATCATCACCATATCACTACACCTACTTTCCCCGACAATTTAAGTGGTCACTCGACCACTTGACCACATCTTGACCACCACTTGACCACACCCTGACCACCACTTGACCACCTCTTGATCATCACCACGTCACTACACGTACCATCCCATACAATTTAAGGGGTCACTTGACCACCTCTTGACCGCTTGACCACCTCTTGACCACCTCTTGACCACCACTTGAGCACGTCATCGCACACCCTTACCTATAATTTAAGGGGTCACTTGACTGTTTTTTTTTTCTTTTTTTTTTTCTTCTTCTTCTTTTCTATATATGTTTTATTAAAATTATTATATACCTTACTTGAATCGTTTGTTTTATTTTTAATGTTTTTTAAACATTTTTTCTTTTCTTTTTCTATGTTGTACACAACACGTACCTACTCTGACCACGCACGCCACCTATGATGAGTCACTAGACCACGTCACCTATGATGAGTCACTAGACCAGACCGCCTCTGACCACCTACTTTTTGGGGAAAAAAAGAGTTATCTCCCTTTGTGGAGGTATCTATAACCTCCACCTCCACAAATGCGCTGGATGGAGCCCCACTTACACTACTCCCCCCCCCCCCCCCTTGTATGTATCCCCATGTATGTATCTCCCGGTATGTATCTCCATGTATGTATTCCCCTGTATGTATTCCCCTGTATGTATCCCCCTATATGTATCCCCCTGTATGTATCCCGCTATATGTATCCGCCTGTATGTATCTCCCTGTATGTATCCTCCTATATGTATCCCCATGTGTGTATCCCCCTGTATGTATTCCACTGTATGTATCCCCCTGTATGTATCCCCATGTGTGTATCCCCGTGTATATATCCCTCTGTATTTATCCCACTGTATGTGTCCCCATGCATGTATCCTCCTGTATGTATCCCCTGTATGTATCCCACCGTATGTATCCCCCTTTATGTATCACCATATATGTATCCCCCTGTATGTATCCCCCTGAGTGTATCCTCTTTATCTATTTCCCTGTATGTATCTCCCTGTAGCCGGCTTCCTGGCCTAGAGGTTAGCAGCTTTTCTCCGTAATCTCGTATACTCTCGTAAGTAACGTGACGACGGTGAGAATCAGCAGTGGTTCGAATCGCGTCGGTAACTTACGGGGTATGTGAGCCGGCCGCTCAGAAAGCAATGGCAAACTACTGAGCGTAATCTTGCCAAGAAATCAACAATCAGCTGAAAGAAGCTGATGTTGACAGCGAAGTCCTGTAAAGGATATGCAAACAAACAAACATCTCCCAGTATGTATCCAGTATGTATCCCAGTATATAGACCACATTTTCACCCTCAGAATAATCATTGAAGACTCCGTAGAATTCCAGTCGAAATTAATCACAAACTTTGTCGACTTTCAAAAAGCCTTCGACAGCATCCACCGTCCTTCACTTTGGAATCTACTTAACATCTATGGTTTTCCTACCAAATATACCAACGTCATAAAATCTTTCTACAAAGAGACACGTTGCTGCGTAAGAACAGAAACAGGCAACTCTGACTGGTTCTCAGTCGAAACAGGAGTGAAACAGGGTTGTGTCTTATCACCGATGCTTTTTGGAATAGCTATCGATTGGGTCATGCGCAAATGCACAAGCAACACAAATATGGGTATCCATTGGGTTGACAAAATTCTAGAAGACCTGGACTTTGCCGACGACATAGTGCTTTTGAGTTCAACACATCCGGATGCCCAAGAGAAAATAAACCACCTCCAAAATGTTTCAGGGCAAATTGGTCTCCAAATTAACACCACAAAAACAAAGACTATTGATCTTACCAACAGTTCAGATGAGACCAAATTGAACAGCTACGTTCTTGAAAAAGTCAACAGCTTCACATACCTAGGAAGCAAAATGACATCCACAGGGGACTCAACACCAGAAATATCATCTAGAATCGCACTGGCATCTAGTGCCTTCAATAAACTGTCAAACATCTGGAAGTCAAAGACACTCAGCAAACACACAAAACTTAAAATCTTCAACTCTTGTGTGATTCCAGTGTTAACGTATGGATGTGAAAGTTGGAAATCAACGGTAGCTTTAGATAAAAAATTAGACAATTTTGAGAACAAATGTCTTAGAAGACTTCTAAACATCCACTGGACAGACTTCAGAACCAATTCGCAAATAAGACAAGAGACTAAGCAAGATACAGTATCCAATTTCATAAGAAGACGCCGTTGGAACTACATCGGCCATGTACTCAGAATGGACAAGACAAGACTCCCCTACCAAGCCCTCATATGGTCACCGGTAGGGAAAAGAAAACGGGGAAGACCAAGAGAGACCCTGCGTAGAACCATCATTAGAGAAGGCTCATTCAATGGCCAAAAAAATATCCAAGATCTACAACAGATAGCAGCGAACCGCCAGGCATGGAGAGACAGGACTTCTGCCCTATGCGCCGCCTTAGGCTCAAGAGGAAAGACTAACTAAGACTAACTACCTAAGTATGTATCCTCCTGTGTGTATTTCCCTGTATGTATCCTCCTGTATGTATCCTCCTGTATGTATCCCCGTGTATGTATCCCTATGTATGTATCCCCCGTATGCATCCCCATGCATGTATCCCCATGTATGTATCAGTGTGTATGTGCATGAACCTAAAGCCAACTAATGGTTGCATTCGAGACATTAACGTGGAGCTCTGAATGCGAACGTGGAAGAAGAAACAGATTTATAATTTAGTACACGCCAGGGCAGGCTGGCACAGTGTTGTTTCAGCAGCAGATATATGGCACTCGTACAACCATATAACACGGAAACTCAAACACTTGTTGCTGGCTAGGAAGTTGTTCATGGGAAATTCCCATAATATAAGCGGACACAGAGATTCCCACGACAGTTATTTCCGATGGGATGTCAAGCGTTTGGCCTTCACATATTCTAGATATCTATATTGTAGCTTATGGTGACCAGTTTCCGTCCTCATCAGCTGTACTTTACAAACTGCCATACCATTCTGGGCATTCTGCAGTGGCTGTCATGAAAATGGATTGCCTCGAAAGTTTTGCTGCTCCTCCGAAGAGTTTCTGCATACACGGCGAGGAACCAGCAGTCTGCACACAAATAAGCCAGACATGGGACAACGGATACTCACGCAAACCTCAGTCCGATATGACATCACACTGATGTTGGTCAACAGGATGTCACCATCCGACATACAGGACTTCGCGCTGGAGTTCACAGCCAGCGAACGCAAGCAAAGTACAATCGTACTGCTGGGAGATATTAAGTTCTGCTACTGCTGCTACAGCTGGGTAATGCTAGGCAACGCTGTGTTGGTAGGCCCCTAGTTTAACTACAACAGCACTTCAGCATCAACGTTAGGGGAACTGCGCTTTTTTTTTACAGACACGTGCGTGAGTGTGTGTGTGTGTGTGCGTGTTAGAGAACTCCTGTTTGCGGACGACCAAACACTAATAGCAAAATCAGAAGCTGAATTACAAGACCACATGAATAGTCTGACGAAATGTGTAGGGAACATATGAAAATTAGCACAAGTAGTTAGTTAGTTAGTCGTGGTTCCAACTTCACGGAAACGGGTCATCCCCATTATGCTCCGTTCCTGTGCCAGTGAATATCACACAAAATGCTCCTCACTGCCTTATGTGAACAATGGAATAGACAGGAGTATCGGCAAGCCAACAGCCCGCACATGTACACTGTGCATAATGCCGCCGCCAGAATGCCAACACAAAAGGCCTCCACGAGAAATACAGTTCATTGTCTATGGAAACGGCAGTCACCAGAAAGACTTCATTGACCCGGGTTTTATCCCATATGGCTCGGTCTCTTTCCGCAGGTCAACCAGCCGAAAGCGCCGCACAAAGCACGAACTCCGTAGCGCCAACGACGACTCCCAGGAGTATCCTGAACAATGCACTCGTGAACCGAAAAGGCAAACCAATCAATCCAGCAATAGCTGGCCGCCATCGTTCCGAACATGCAGTTCACGCTACAAACTGCGAACAGATGTAAAAGCATTCCACGCGAAACTTAAAGCTCACAGTGTCGCGCCACGCACTCACTCAGTAGCAGGGCGACGGAACCATAGTCTCCTTAGTCACCTCTTACGTGCATGGTAGGCAACAGTGTTACTATTCTTTGCTCCCCCGTATGGGCCCCGGCAACACACGGGCGTAGCACAAGTAAAACACAGGTATTGACTTATAACTAAAGAAGAAAAAGCGACAACGATTCACCTAAACGAACATCCCTTGAAACAAGTAAAGAGTTTCAATTACCTAGGAAGTATAGTATCATCAAATGGCAAATCAGAAGACGAGATCGAAAATAGATGCAATAAGGCAAACCAACTCATTGGACAAATGGCACCAATACTAAAGAGTTGAGTTGAGTTAAGAACTGACATCACTGCACTCAGGACATTCCAATGCGTGCTCGGTCCCCTCGTTCAACAGCCAGCGAAGAGTACTAAAGAACAAAAATGTATCAATAACTACTAAGAAAGCACTGTACAACACAATCTTCCTACCAACTCTATGTTACCAATGCCAAACCTGGACAATGACAGAAAAAGAGAAAAGAAAAAAATCACAACAGAAATGAGATTCCTGAGAAGAATACTCAATGTATCAAGAAGAGATAAGATCATAAATGAAGAAATCAGGACTAAAGTGGGGGTTATAGCTGCACTAGATTTTAATAGAAAGCAGCAAGTCAAATGTTTTGGCCATGCAAGTAGGTTACCGACTAACAGTATACCACAACACGCATTTATGTACAGACCAGAGGGAAGCAGAGGAAGAAGCCGACCACGTAAACGATGGTTTGATTGATTGATTGATTTAGGAATCGACATCACAGCATTTGGGGCATTCCCATAAGCGCTCCGTCCCCATCCTCAGCAGCCAGCGAAGAGTTCCAACACTAATAGTACCAGTAGCAATCTGATTATATGTCCGTCTCGCCTTTCCTCTGAGCGTTGAGCGTCGGCCAGATCCCCTCGTCACTCCTTGCTGTCTCATTCTTGCCAGACCATGGTAATCCATTTGCTCCTCCGAGGTGTGCACGTGCTCCCACAAAGCCGCAACCACGTCTGCCCTGTCATGTATAAATACTCCACCAAGTTCTGCAGAGCCAGCCAGTCTGTCCGCCTGTTCATTTCCCAACACACCGGCATGCCCCGGAGAAAAGATCCAGGCGATGCTTGTCACCCGTGACCTCCGAAGCGAAGCAAGCCACTCCGCACGAAGCCTGCCCGTCCTCACCCTCGTCAGCATGCTTTCTGAGTTAGTTACAATCACGATGTGTGTGTGTGTGTGTGTGTGTGTGTGTCGTATTCTCCATCCAGCGGAGAGCCGCAGTGACCGCCTCCACCTCCATTCTTAAGCTGGATGTTGTGGTATCATATGCCAGGCTCTCCTGCCCCAAACGTCGACCATTGGCTTTGGCTACGAACCCCCAGCCACTTTTCTCACCTCTTGACACAGAACCATCTGTGTAGATAATCACATCACCCGAGTGAGCATTGTCCTGAATTAGTTGCTGGATTTCCACTTCCGTGGCCCCTGCTAGCCACTCCCTGCACTCCCGGCTTAATGTGATTATAACTCTGCACAATTCTGACTGCTTGCCCTGGCACTTTAACCCACTCCTCTCCACGCCTAATGTTCTCCAAGGGGCACACCTGTCTGACCGTATCCTCCGCCTGAGCCATCCATGATTTCCCTCTTATCAGTCGCTGACCCTTAACTGCGTCCAGCGCCTCATGCAGTGGGTGGTCTGTGTCTGACGTAAACGATGGACGCAGGGAATAACAGAGTCTATGGGAATATCGATACATGAAGCCCATAAGCGGGCACTCTCCCACTGTTTATACTTCACCTCGACACCACAGGGTACAAGAGGAACATGATGAGATGAGATGATATATATATATAGACAGACAGGCGAACTCACACAAACACATATAGATATACACACAGACAGACGTACTCACACAAACACATGCAGATAGACAGACTGGCATGCATGCACACACGCGTGCATATTTATATGTGTATAAACCATACACAAGCGCGCATACACACTCACAAGCCATTTTTAAAAATCACATACAAACACGCTGGTACAATCGTATGTACGTGGACGAAAGTTGGCATCCGTGTATGTACATACTTCCGTACGTTCTAAACATCTTGCGCGCGAAAACACGTAGGTAAAAATATATACGCTGATAGGTATGCAGACACTAACAGCAAGAATCAGTCGTAAAGATGAACAATCCCAAGGAGTGAATCAACACATAAAACAAGGTGTTAGACGGGCGTTTGTTTTGTTTCCTAATGTGTACAACTTATATAGTGGAATAATAATGAGATCTTTACCAGAGTTGCCAGGTATATCAGTGGTGGGTATAAACATAACTCTTTAGGTACGAGGCTGATACAGGTTTGATAGCGCAAAGTGTGATGCATGTGCAGGGAGTAGCGAATATAATCACAGGGGAAATTCAGCATAAAGACCTTAAGGTCTTATAAAGACTTATATATAATGTTTAATAAATGGAAAACAAGTCGTCTTCTTTTTCGTGTAGGGTTGTGGGTTCATCCCATACACTTGTCTGTGGGACCGAATGTTGACTTCTCGTCCTGACTTGGGAACGTAGATTACAAGTACCTCAGATGTCCGAGAGGGATCGCCTGATGCCGGGACGACACTGATAATAAGAAAGTCTATCCCCAAACAAAATCAGTCCTGTACGCGCAGTAGAAGTAGCAACCACTACTGTGTGTGGCAGCACGTGTGTGGGCTAGAAGTGTGGAGTAGAAGTAGCAACCACTACTGTGTGTGGCAGCACGTGTGTGGGCTAGAAGTGTGGAGTAGATGTAGCAACCACTACTGTGTGTGGCAGCACCTGTGTGGGCTAGAAGTGTGGAGTAGAAGTTGCAACCACTACTGTGTGTGGCAGCACCTGTGTGGGCTAGAAGTGTGGAGTAGAAGTAGCAACCACTACTGTGTGTGGCAGCACGTGTGTGGGCTAGAAGTGTGGAGTAGAAGTAGCAACCACTACTGTGTGTGGCAGCACGTGTGTGGGCTAGAAGTGTGGAGTAGAAGTAGCAACCACTACTGTGTGTGGCAGCACCTGTGTGGGCTAGAAGTGTGGAGTAGAAGTAGCAACCACTACTGTGTGTGGCAGCACGTGTGTGGGCTAGAAGTGTGGAGTAGAAGTAGCAACCACTACTGTGTGTGGCAGCACGTGTGTGGGCTAGAAGTGTGGAGTAGAAGTAGCAACCACTACTGTGTGTGGCAGCACGTGTGTGGGCTAGAAGTGTGGAGTAGAAGTAGCAACCACTACTGTGTGTGGCAGCACCTGTGTGGGCTAGAAGTGTGGAGTAGAAGTAGCAACCACTACTGTGTGTGGCAGCACGTGTGTGGACTAGAAGTGTGGAGTAGAAGTAGCAGCCACTACTGTGTGTGGCAGCACGTGTGTGGACTAGAAGTGTGGAGTAGAAGTAGCAACCACTACTGTGTGTGGCAGCACGTGTGTGGACTAGAAGTGTGGAGTAGAAGTAGCAACCACTACTGTGTGTGGCAGCACGTGTGTGGGCTAGACTCGAGTTCAATGTGAACACACAACTGTCTGAAACTGACAGTCAAAGTGAAAATAGGGATTGAGAAACTCTATACGAAATAATTATTCAATGATCTTCTTGTGTCACAATGAGCTTTTTACAAGTAACAGTTCGCTGAGACACAAGGAGTTAACTGCTGGTAGCGTGTATTTTCTTTATTAGAGTAATGATTTGTTAAAGCTTCAGTCTGTCTTTCTTCTCTAATTGAAGCAAATATAAAATTATTGTCTACCCAAGCCTGAAACTGACTTAACCCATGATAAGCAAGTCAATAAAGGACCTATATTTACATGTCTTAAAGGGCATTGGGATACGATGCTAGACCCATGTTTTCACAGACAATGCCGCGTTCTGTGAGTGATGTGGTTAGTGTCACACCTACCGCCTTTGCTCCTCAATGTGATTCGAACATGTGACCATCCAGCCGACAGCAAGCCTGCTAGCTATTGCGTTATCATGTCTCTGGAGCTGTGACTAGAGTGTATTTATATCACTAAATACGGTATTCGATTAATTGCTTTAAGAAGAATAGGCTGTAAGCAGAGACATCAGTTAAGACAGTGGTTCTCAACCGGTGGGGAAATCCCCCTCCCCCCAGTGGGGGAATTTTAGGGTTTCCAATTGGGGGGGGGGGGGGGGGGGGGGAGAGAATTAAGATTATTTCAAGATCGCGTTAATACAAGAACCGATTACTTGATATTGTTTTTCCCTTCATACTTTACGATTCTGTACGTCTCACCCTTCTGAAATTCATTTTATAACGTAAGTAGACCAGCAAATCACGTTTTATGTAGACATCTAGACTTGTTTTAGTATGTCCTATTAAATTTAGCTTCCATTATTAAGTATACTGCGTAGGGGCGGGAGGGAGGAATTTTTAGGGAGGAAATACGAAAAAGGGGGGGGGAGGGGGGAGGAATGACGTTCTGAAAATATTGTGAAGGTGGGCACGGGCCAAAAAAGGTTGAGAACCACTGAGTTAAGAGATCCGTAAAAGAATAGATATTTGTGATTTGTTTGTTCTGTTAACGGTAGTGCCTACCTGTGACGAATATATTAACATGTTTTTATTATCTGTATTTTGTTTCGTTCTCGTACAAATGTACGTATTGTTTTCTTTAAAATCCTGCTTTCCAAACATTCTTTTCGGTTATTGGTGTTAGTTAGTTAGTCGCATTTCCAACTTCACAGCAACGGGTCGTCCCCATTATGCTCCGTTCCTGTGCCAGTGAATATCACACAAAACGCTCCCCACTGCCCAATGTAAAAAGTGGAAAAGACAGGAGTCTCGACAAACAACAGCCCGCACAGATACACTGTGCATAATGCCGCCGCCAGAATGTCAACACACTAGTCCCCCACGAAACACCCAATTCATCTCTGATGGAGTCGGCAGTCATTTTCCTATCTGGATGTTTCCTAGATGTTCACCCACACAGTCCACGAAAATACAGTTCATCACCGACGGCAGTGGCAGTCAACCAGAAGCCCATTAGCCACGCATTTTTGCATAAGGCAAAAACCGGTCAACTCCGGGACATAGCCACCTGCCACCGCTCCAAACATGCAGTCACGTTCCCAAAAAACAAAACAAAAAAACTTGGGCAGATTCAAAAGCACTTCACACGAAACTCACAGCTCACAGTGTCGCGCCACGCACTCACTCAGTAGCAGGGCGACGGAACCATCAAGCCTCCTTAGTCGCCTCTTACGACATGCGTGGTAGGCTACAGTGTTGCTATTCTTTGCTTCCCTTATGGGCCCCGGCAACACACGGGTTATTTGTGTTAGAACCTATATTGCCGGTCACTTTTATAATTCTGGGACAATACTTAAATATGAGCCGGTCTCCATGGCCAAAGGTTTCACGACGTTGTTCGTAATCCCGTATATCTACGAGGGGAAAAACAGCTGCGCGAGATTCGGCAGCAGATAGCGTCGAGCTGGTAATATATAGGGGTATGTGAGCCGGTCGTCCAGAAAGCAATGGCAAACTACTGAACGTAAAACTTTCCTAGTATATCAAAAGCAGCTGAAAATGCTGGTGTTGACTGCAACGTCCCGTAAGGAATATCCAACATTAAAAAAAAAAAAAAACAAGTATGTGGGTAGACACGGAACAGAATGCAAGGTAATGACGCATAAACGGTAGACACAGAGACAGACAGACAATGTATCGATGACAAACTCAGAGTTCAGACATACATAGTTAACCAGAAACAGACAGACAGACAGACAGACAACCGACAGACATGCAGCAAGACAGACACGCAGCAGCAAGATAGACAGACATACAGGTGGACGGATGGATTATGGATGGATGGATAGATGGATAGAAAGGTGGGTGGATGGATGAATTAATGGGTGGATGGATGGATGGATGGATGGGTAGAAAGGTAGGTGGATGGATGAATGAATCGGTGGATGGATGGATGGATGGGTAGAAAGGTGGGTGGATGGATGAATGAATGGGTGGATGGATGGAATTAATGGGTGGATGGATGGATGGATGGATGGATGGGTGGGTGAGTGGATCTATGGAAAGGTGGGTGGATGGATGAATGAATGGGTGGATGGATGGATGGATGGATGGATGGATGGATGGATGGATGGGCGGTGGTACGGTCGAACGGGCAGAGAGAGGGACGGACGGACGGACACACAAACATACAGACAGACAGACAGATAGATGATTGGGTGGATTAGGTTGACAGGAGAACCGTTTGTTAGCCTCTAAGAAAGATGGAGAGAGAACGAATTACGAGAGACCGGTGAGTCAATATCCTATGAACAGGAGACCAGCTATCAGCCTAGTCATGCATTGTGTACATGAAACGTGCCTCTCCTTGGCGGAATTGATATTTTTGCGTGGGGGAACTTCTGGGCGGTATACTACAGCACGGATCTAGAAGTACCGGAGACAAACAATGTCATGATAACAAAACAAACAAAAAAGTCAATATGCTAAAAACAGCTACTAGAATGTTATTTCTTAAGGTGACATTGTTTTCAGAAACCGGGTATATCCTTGAAAGATTTATCTGTTTCCTTCTCAGACAATTGTTTTTTTACTAGCTGGGATTAGTTGTTAATTTAACCCCTGTGTCCCAACGTTATTTGACATTTTTGGGGAAAAATTTTAATTTTAAAAATTTAAAAGGGGGGGGGGGCAGAAGGTGTAGCTGATTATAACTAACCCATGATCGTTTGGGGGAGTTGTTTCTCTTCTTTCCCCCCCCCCCCCCCCCCCCCCCCTTTTCCCCAAATTAACATCAACGATAAGCTTATTCTCACTCAAGCGATTTCCCCCACCCGGGGATTTCTCAAGCGATTTTCCCCCTGGAGATTTCTCAGCGATTTTTCCGAAATTTTGGGGAGATTTTCTTCCCCCAAGCGATTTTTCCCAAAACCCCGAGATTTCTCAAGGCCCCCGGGGTTTCCCAAACCTGGGGATTTCTCAAACGATTTTCCCCAAAATGAAGATTTCCTTTCCCAAAAGCCGGTTTTTCCCAACCTGAAGATTTCTCAAGGGGTTTCCCCCAAACCGAAGTTTCTCAACGATTCCCAAAAACCTGAAATTTCTAACGTTTTCCCCAAAACCCCTAAGATTTCTCAAGGGGTTTCCCAAACCTGAAGTTTTCTCAAGCTTTTCCCAAACCTGAAATTTCTCAAGGTTTCCCAAACCTGAAGTTTTTCCAAGCGATTTCCAAACCGAAATTCTCAAGCGATTCCCCAAACCTGAAGTTTTCTCAAGGTTTCCCAAACCTGAAGTTTTCCCTCAATTTTTCCCCAAAACCCCTTGATTTGTCGCTCCCGGCTGCTGCTCCCCCCCGTCCTGCGGGATCCTCCCCGCCCTTTCCCCTTTCCCCCCCTCCTGCTCCTCCCCGTCCTGCTCCTCCCCCCCCCTGCTCCCCAGTCCCCCTTTTCTTTTACATACACTGGTGTCGGAGCCAGTCGTTCAGAAAGCAATGGCAAACCACCGAACGTAAACTTGCCCAGAGATGACAAACAGCCAAAAAAATGCCGAGGTTGACTGCGAGGTCCTGTAAAGAATATGCAACTAACTTTATAAGGACACATTGACACGCCTGAGGGTGTGCTGGCTGCGTGGTGCTGGCCCCATATTGTATAGACCAACCAGCACTTCCTGGGTGATGTGTCGATGTTACACCGACCGCCTTTACTTCCGATGATGTGTCCTGACACCAAATCTAGACTGGGTGGACCTGGCAGTTCAGATCAGTTCATACAACTCCCCGCCTACAGGTGGACTCGAAACCATGACCACTGGACCGACAGATCAGTTGATACAACTCCCCGCCTACAGGTGGATTCCAGACCATGACCACTGGACCGACAGATCAGTTGATACAACTCCCCCGCCTACAGGTGGGTTCCAAACCATGACCACTGGACCGACAGATCAGTTGATACAACTCCCCGCCTACAGGTGGATTCCAAACCATGACCACTGGATCCGACAGATCAGTTGATACAACTCCCCGCCTACAGGTGGATTCCAAACCATGACCACTGGATCCGACAGATCAGTTGATTACAACTCCCCGCCTACAGGTGGATTCCAAACCATGACCACTGGATCGACAGATCAGTTGATACAACGCCCCGCCCACAGGTGGATTCGATGACCACTGGATCGACAGATCAGTTGATACAACTCCCGGCATACAGGTGGATTCGAAACCTTGACCACTGGACCGACAGATCAGTTGATACAACTCCCCGCCTACAGGTGGATTCCAAACCATGACCACTGGATCGACAGATCAGTTGATACAACTCCCGCCTACAGGTGGATTCGATGACCACTGGATCGACAGATCAGTTGATACAACTCCCCGCCTACAGGTGGATTCGATGACCACTGGACCGACAGATCAGTTGATACAACTCCCCGCCTACAGGTGGACTTGAAACCAATACCACTGGATTGACAGATCGGTTGATACAACTCGCCGGTACTCGAAACCTTGACCACTGGACCAACAGGCCAGCGTGCCAGCCGCTACAGTGGCCACTGGACCAACAGGCCAGCGTGCTAGCCGCTACAGTGGCCACTGGACCAACAGGCCAGCGTGCCAGCCGCTACAGTGGCCACTGGACCAACAGGCCAGCGTGCCAGCCGCTACAGTGGCCACTGGACCAACAGGCCAGCGTGCCAGCCGCTACAGTGGCCACTGGACCAACAGGCCAGCGTGCCAGCCGCTACAGTGGCCACTGGACCAACAGGCCAGCGTGCCAGCCGCTACAGTGGCCACTGGACCAACAGGCCACTTGCCTGCATATACGTATATATTTTTTTCTGCTCACTTGTTTTGAACTCAAGCGTAGTCCATACTCGGGCTACTACTTCTAGCGCACTGGACTCATTTTTGCGTGCGGATTAGCTTTTACTATTACCAGTGTACGTCACCATCAGGAGAACCAACTCCGAATTCAGAGGTACTTGTAAGTTACGTCCCCAAGTCAAGGACAAGAAGTCAACATTTTAGTGCAACTGACCGGTGTAGGGGTTCAACCCGCTACCTCAGCATCAGCGCACCGGATGTTTAGAAACGAGCGCACTTATCCATTCGGTCATGCTGACCTCCATACGTTAAATTATTTGGTGGAATTTATTTAATCGCGTCTACAATTATTGGGGTAAGTACGGTAACTTTGCCGCCTACTTAATCGACTGATCTTAAGGGCCCAGCTCCGGTCTGTCTGTGTATAAATGTATCACAGTATCAGAAAGTACAGCACACGATAATCACACGTTCATGCTAGTATCTGGTTTCGTTCACAGAAAGTCGACTCAACATGGCATACAGAAAAACAGCCATTGTAAGTTACTTGTCCGTCGTTTTCAACTATCATTTAAGTTACTTGTCCGTCATGTTTCAAATGCCATTAAAGGTACTTGTAGTCCATCTTTTTCAAATTCCATTTAAGTTACATTTGTTGCCTTTATGTTTCAACTGCCATTGTATATTACTTGTCTGTTATGTTTCAACTGCCATTGTATATTACTTGTCTGTTATGTTTCAACTGCCATTGTAAGTTACTTATGTTTTATTTCAACTGCCATTGTAAGTTACTTATCTATCTTGTCAACAGCAAGCTTATTGTTGCCACCGTAGTGAAATGAGTCTTGTTTGATAACGCTTATAAATCATGTAGTGTGCTGGGTTGAGTGTTCTATAGAAGTACCTCCACAAGTAGACCACAGAACCCATGTCCACGCCTTGTCCAGTAATGGGTATAATGTGCTGGCCCCATATCTACATAAACCAATCTCCACTCAGAGGATGGTATCATCAACATCGGGTCTGCTGCCCCTCCCCCCTTACCCCCCGTCATATTTCCCGGTAGCCAGTTGAGGCTGGGTTCACCTGAGAGCTCAGGTCAAGTAAACACATCGTCATCATCATGTGCCATGCCGGTAACCGTGGGCGACAACTGTTTTGCTATCTTATACGATTACCTGTGTTCTTGTCCCGACCATGCCATATGGTCAAGCCATCCAGATATTTACTTTTCTGCCTTCCCTTTGTTCTTTTCCCCTCAATCTTGCCAGTTGTCACCAAGTTATCTGGTTTATTTCTTTTCATAGCCTGACCTAAACTATTTGACTTACCACGTCTAATTTCTTTAATCAGTTTGCGGTATTCATTTGCCTCTTTTAGGACTTGCTCGTTGGTTTTTCTGTCTTTGCATTTTCCTCAGAAACCACATTTCCACAGCCCTCAGATGTTTTTCAGCTTGTCTGCTCTTTGTCCACGTTTCACAATCATACAAGAGTACAAGTTCTATGCAACGCTTCACCACAATAAAACACAGCCCCCTCCTTGATGGGGGTTACATAACGTGACCAACGGCAGGCAATCTAGATGTCCACTAAACTCCCTCGGTTAGCGCCTCTAACAGTGTGTAATTTTAAAAAAAAAAAAAAATTTTCTTTTTTGGGGGGGGGGGGGGGAGTGTGATTTCTTGGCAAGTTTACGTTCAGTAGTTTGCCATTGCTTTGTCAATGACCGGCACTCATACCATTGCATGAAAATAACACAGGCGGTCTGCTGCAAAATCGCCGGCAGCTGTGTTTCGAACGTGGTATGTGGGAGTACGAATTGCATCCGTGACTCTTTCGCCACAGAGTCACATAATACGTGCTGACAGTTGTGCTAGACTGTATGCGTTCATCTGTCTGCCTGCCTATCTGTCTTCTGTCTGTCTGCCTGCCTGCTTGCCTGCCTGCCTGTCTTCTGTCTGTATACGCATACAATGGAGGTAACCTTGTGAGCAATGTTCGCGTAACACTATCATATTTTAATATTGATAGATCATCGTCACTATACATTGAACCATTCAGTCCACTAGTGCTCGGATTCCCTCCTCAGTATCTCCATATGCGCGTGGCCGATGACGACTCTGGTTTTGTGTTGGTTTTCTACTATACTTTAGCCCTAGTATAGCGCTCTTCTTGATCTATGGAGTCAGACACTGTCCCCGGGAAA
>JACEFZ010004974.1:0-33318 GCA_014155875.1 Cepaea nemoralis | reverse complement strand
GTCCTTCGCGGTCGAAACGTGTGGCCTGATATCCTCTGACTGAGAATTTGTGATTGGCATTGAGGTGTGTCTCTTGAATGCATGCCACATCTATTCTATCGTTATGAAGACGCTGTGTTAGGGAGTCTTTCTTCTTGTAAACTCCTTCGGCATTCCATTGTAGTATGTTGAGTGTCCGGGGTATTTGGTCAATAGCTCTTAACCTACTCCTCTGTGCCTTGACTCCACAGCACAGGGGAAGGTGACCACCAGTAGTCATGGGTGGACCCCCTCGAGGCAGGGGGCCCGGCACTATCGCCGCCTGATGGGACTTCACGGGATTAGCACCATAACGATTAATTTTGATTTGTGACATCATGAATTAAGTTACGTTGCACTGCTTTGTCAAGCCTGTGGCTCAGTACATCCGATTTCGACAAGCATTTATTTGGGATGCTTTCCCTAGCCTTTGACTGTCCCCAGTCTACCTACAAGGCAGCAGGTTTTACGTTGCACTGCTTTGTCAAGCCTGTGGCTCAGTACATCCGATTTTGACAAGCATGTATTTGGGGTGCTTTCCCTAGCCTTTGACTGTCCCCAGTCTACCTACAAGGAAGCAGGTTTGTGTGTCTCTTCGTCTGGTCCCTCTCCCTTGACCTGTCCGACATGGGTGGCCCTACCAGTAGCTGTGCTACCGTCAGCATAGCTCTTGGGGTCATTGGGACGCACAAGCCCCTCTACCTCGTCACGGTGGACACACAGCAGAGGGGCTGTTGGTATTCAATGCGTTTAGTGTTTGTTTGTTTTTTCTCAATACCCGTTGTTTGTCATCGCTGAGGGCTTGTGGAATTGAAAATTCATCACTGTGGAATACAAACTGTTGCCATTGACATTGTGCTGATGCTGTAATGTTTAGAGCATGCAATTCATCTCAATAGTTGAAGCAAAATATCCCAGCAAGTGTGCACGTGGATTAAGGTCTGCGATCTGCCCAGACCTTAATCTGTGTAGGACAATTCCAGTAGGTTGATGACTGCTCTCGGTTGCATAAACTTCAATCCATCCTTTCTCCAATAGTCCACTTCTTCTTTCAACACATGGTCCTCACATTTTTTTTCCAGTAAAATTTATCAATATTTAATAGCGCGGACTGGGTTAGTATCTTGACATCAGACAATTTGAATGTAGTATTGCCAGCTGCCACCTGTCCTTTAATTTTAACCCATACACGTTCTATAGGGTTTAAATGAGAATGGTACGGCGGAAGTCTCAAGCACCTATGGCCATGCTCTTCTATCAACTTGATTTGATATTTCTTGCTTTTGTGTGCCTGTTTTACAAGGGACAACAACTGTAGCGTGACGTATGTTTCTGGAAATGGGACGCAGAGGTGTTTCCAAGGCACCAGGGCCGGGTTATATACTGGCCAAGACCTATTGACGCGTCCTCGTCGAGCGTCCTGGGCAACAGGTCCCTGCGGGGTCCTGGCTAAAGTCAGTAGGATCGCCGATTCCTCCGAAGTCGGAGAGTGTCTGCCTGTACGGCGAGGTACCACCAGTCTGCACACCAATAAGCAAGACATGGGACAACGGATACTCACGCAAACCTCAGGTCCTGTATGACATCACGCTGATGTTGGACAACAGGATGTCTTCATCCGACATACAGGACTTCGCGTTGGATCTCAAGCCAACGAACACAAGCAAGCAAGTTTCTGGAAATGGTATATTTTCTCTTCGGAGCCATATCTTTATTGCTTCCTTTGTGCTTGATGACGGAGGTATTTTGTCTTCTTGGGCAACAACATTGTGATATGATGCATTGTCCATGATTAGACAAGACGGTCTATCAAGGGATAGAAGTACTGTATTCTCTAGTCAATCTCTAAATACATTACCATTCATCTCATTATGATGGTATCTTGCCTATGGACAAGGGAGAGGTGGTCGTGCGCTTGTGAGACCAGGTGGAGAAGGCGGAGGAACAGATTGAGAACCCATATGTGGAAAGAATGAGATTGCGGGGATTGGCAGGGGTTCTGGAAGAGTCTCAAAACTGAGAGGGAAGACCAGGAGAACTTTAATCAGATAGCGGTGGGAACGATTAGTAGTATTGTAACAGTGTAGGTATAATTGGGGTCTATTGGAAAACTCCGATACAGCACGATTGAGCATTGAGACTGAAAAGGGTGGGAGATGCTCAATCGTGACGTATTATGTTGTTATAGAGGGTGAACATCCGATAGCCCAGCTGAGAAGACGCGGCTTGTCGTCTTAATAATAAAGAATAAAGTTTTGATTACAGATCAAGTCTTATTACTTCCTTTCGACACTGTTATAGGGAGTAATAAATGGTGCCCTCGACCGAGGATCTGAGGTTGATCTAGGCCGGCCAACAACAACAAAAAAAACTATCCACTGACGGCATGCTGTAAGAAATATTATGAAGATAATAAATCATGGCCTATCACGCGAAGTACTCAAGAATCAGGAGCCGTGGCTGAACTGAATCATTTACAAGGGGCCTAACCTGGCCGTTGCCTGAACCGTGCCACTTTCAAGATTTAATCAGAAGTCAGGGCTCGTTCAAGGTCAAGTCATCACTGGCCGTTGGCAGATCCTGATCCATCCTTGGGCCTTGTCATTCCTATGACCCAAACACACCTGATCCATCCTTGGGCCTTGTCATTCCTATGACCCAAACACACCTGATCCATCCTTGGGCCTCGTTAATCCTATGACCCATTCCATACGACGTTGAAGTACCCACCTGAGAATCAAGGAAGGGACCCAACCAGGGGTCGAAGATTTTCCGGCAGCCCATGAGATGTGACCCAACCAGGGGTTGAAGAATTTTCTGGCAGCCCATGAGAAGGACGAAAGTACCTGAGGGAGGAGAAATGGTATCTGAACTCCACCACTTGAATTCTGAGACTAAGTTTCACCTAATGCGGGATCTGGTTGGTTGAACTGAACTGAAGGTAACAGAGTAATTTAGAAATAGACTCAGAGTTGTATATTTCGAGGTCTCCCGTGAGGTTCCGAATTTCTTAACTAGAGTGGAGTACAGGACATTATATTGGTCTACAATATCTACAAAGAACCTTCTGATTGCCACAAATTTGAGTTTTTTTAATTGAGGACAGGGTTCATTCTTCCTATGCTCAGACAGGACATCGTTGGTGCTTCTTCTGATTAATGTAATATCTTACAATATTATAACCAACTGAATTGTGCTGGTTGGGATTTAGTAAATTATAATTGTGTGATTGGTTGCTTGCTTGTTTTAGTATTTTTTTCAGCATAGCGGAACAGGATACCTTAGGAATATTTCAGCAGAGCAGATTCATCACGACACAGTTGAGAATTATTTCGGCTGAGATAGCATAAAGAGTAAAAATGTACCTGAGCAGAGACTTAGGACGCGTGACCACATGGTTAGGAGAGTTAAAGGAGGCAGTCAGCGAGGTAGAATGTTTTGTACACTGGTTACAGAGTAATGTAAGAGGAGGTAATGAGATAAAAAGGAACAACAAGAATAACCAAGGACAGCCACTGGTTAATGAAAATAGAGGGCAGTATAGAAGTATTTATGAAAATCCAAAGATGACTAAGGTCAAGAGCTGGTATAATGATCAGAGATACAGAAATGGGCATGAGAAAGACTGTTATAGGTGTTGGCCATCCTATACTGTAAGCGCTAGGAAAAAACGTGATGAATGGTTTGAAAAAAGACAAAGACAATATCTAAACTCAGGTGTAAGAGACAGAGTTGAACCTGTAAATAAAACACAGAAAAATCCTAAAATGCTTGCGAATGTGACAAATGGACAGGAAAAGAAGACGACGGTGTTAGTAAAGAAAAGAAATAGAGAGACGCAGACACAAGCAAGAAATACGATAGAAAGTAGTACGCAGACTCAGGTACAATCAGTCAGCAAGATAACAAAGGGAACTCAAACGGATGTAATAGAGACTCAGTCAAAACCAACTCATTTGACTAAGAGAGACAAGGTTGAAGTTAGGAAAGATGGACAGACAAGGGCCAAGGACGAAAGGAAGTCAATAAAGAAAAGTGTTAGTATGGTTGTAAATAGAGGTAGTACCATGTCAACTTCTTCAGCTATAGACAAGAAACTAATTCCCAAATGGTGTAGGAATATTAGCTGTCAAAGTTCAAGTTATGGAGAAGATATTCCCACACCTGAATATTATAGTGATGCTGAATCAGATATTATTACAGATGATTCGGAGAAGGAGAGTGTTACACTACGGGCAGGTCCTGAATCGAGGCGTGATCTTCCATCATATGGAGTAGTTGCTGGTAGACAGACGGACAGAGTTTTAGGGTAGTGACTCTTTGAAACAAAATACTGGTTTGTATGACAAGACAGTAGGGAAGGCTAAGGGACGAAGACCGAGGAAGAGAAAGAAAGTCAGACGTTTTAGGGACGACAATAGGAATAGAGCCGACGTGTTTGCAGTAAACTATAGTGACTCTGATGTGGGAACTATTATTAGTGTGTCATCTGAGGACGAGATGGGAAGGTACAAACGTTACGTAAGGTACACAGAAAACAGTGAACAGACTAACGTAAATAAGAAATTTAAGAAGAAGAATAGTGGTAGACAGTTAGCAGAAATTTATTCAACAACAGAAAGTGACTTAAGTAAAATAGAAGATCTTAGGACCTTAAGACCTGAGTACTTTAGTAACTTGACAACAGATAGTGAAGATGACATTATAAGTGAAAGACGAGTTAATGTATTGAGAGACAGTGAAGTGTTCAACTTGGACACACTATATGACTAAAATAGAGTAGATACAGCATAGAATTAGTAGAGGGTGAGAGATAAAATAAGTATTAGAAATAGTTTGACTCAGAGCTATGACGTGATGTCCAAGATAGTTTTGTTTGTTGGTTTGAGAAGAATAGTATTGTTGATAGGTGAACCGAGACTGACTGGTAAAGAGATATAGATTGAGAAAGTACTGAATATCCTGTGTGTAAAGTAGACAGTTGAATGTGACAGTTAAGACTGTAGTAGTTGTGTGTGAAGAAGTATAGAAGGATAGTTACGAGATTAGGGATCTGTTGGAATGAGGTTTGTTTTGAAGAGATAGTAGATAGTGCCTGTGAAAACAATATAACTTGCGAGATTGTCATGTATAGGGTCTGACCTTCGTATAGAAGTAGAGATATAAGAGGGCAGTGAATTGAGAGAGTCCTCTGGAATAATTCGTCTAGTTGTGCGGCGTTCATACGTGAGTATAACCGTAGTCAGACAGGTGTTCGTCGTGATGAAGGAAGTTAGAGAGAGGTGTGATGACGTCGCATAAGTAAAATACATAGATAAAATATAAGAGTGGCGTTAACATGTCTTGTGTCAATGTGTTTTGAGGAGATCAATACGTGTTGATATGTGGTGAATGATTGATGGAATGTTGAGGTGGCGTCTAAAGAGCTTTTTGTAGTAATAGAAGAGACATGTTAGATTTGTCGTGATGCAAAAGTAGTCGTGAGATGAGAGCGAGGTTGTGTATCATTGTCCGTGTGAATATGAGAAGAGTGATTGATAAGTCCAGAGAATTGAACAGCCTGGTTACACCTGTTGTCAATATCATTTGTTTCGTTTCGTTTAGCTGAATTGTTGTTGTTCTTCTTTAGCTATAGTCGTCGCCTCTGTTTTGTTTGTGCTAAACTGTGATGTCTTTTGTTTGGAATGTGTGATCTTGGAAGGAAATTATAGAAGTCGTATGACAGAGAGTTAATATTCTGACTGACAATTCACAAAACATCTTTAGTATTTTTGACAGGAACATGCCGAAGCAGGAGTGACTAATACGGAGATGTGAGAAAAATGAGGTCCGTTGTCAGTTATCAGGACATGAGTTGCTGTTCCGAAAGAATCCTGATAAATAGGAGTGAAAGATACGAAGGTAAACAAGGTGAGGTAAATGAAAATTAGAAAGGGTGTTTCGACTGGTTTGACTGTCGTCACGATGTGAAAAGGATAGGAGAGAATTGAGGTAATGGTGCTGAGATACAGAAAGTACTGATGCAAAAGAATGAAATATTAATTGCGTCGGATAGATGAGAAACTTAAAAGTTGAATTAGTTGTCAGGACAGGAAGTAGATGTGTTGGTGAGAGGTCTATACTAGATAGACAAAGTTTTGTTGGACGTAGGAGGATGAAGATACTGTAGTTAACAGTAGTGATTAAGAAGTTTGGTACAAAGCCAAGGGAAACAATTAGTGTATCGAGCCACAGGTACAGTTTATATTGACGGCTGGTACATTGAGATGACATTGGAATAATCCCCACATAATAGAATAAATGTGTCGACCTGTAGTTTACAGTGCTGGATTAAGAGGATATTTTGGATGTGATGACGTATTAGGAGTGAGGCTGGAACAGGATAGAAAATTGTGAGGGGAGATAATCAATGTTGGACTTCCAGAAAAAGGAATGGTCAGTTGTTGAGTAGTGATTTTGCTTGGAGGGGAACAAGTATGGTTCCGCATTATGATGGTCTGTAGATAACAGATAGATATTTGTATATATGTATATACGTATTTTGGCATTAATGCTTGGTATTGAATTGTTTTGACTTGGCTAAATAGATAGGTGTTACATGGGTTGGCAAAGGAGACCAATGCTGCTGGGTCACTTTACGTGGTTAATTCTAAGAGAATTATATTTTTTTTAAAAAACCTTCCCTTTAGTGAGAAGACACTTGTATTTATTGTAATTGAGCTTACAATGCCTCATATATATAAAGTTAATTTTGCTTGATTTGGTCCTGTAAAATTGATTGTAATTATTTTAGAGTAGGGATATTGTGTCCTTAGACTTTCATGTGTAAACTACTGGTCCGTAAAAGAGACCAGTAGTAGTAGAAAAAAAATAGATTAGGATGTATGTTGTATTATTTTAATCATCGTCACCATCATCATCACTATCATCATCATACTTTTAGTTGAATTGCGGGGAAACATAAATGAATGTTACAAAAATTTGGGGGGGATTTGATGTCCTGTTGTGATTTTATTTCACTGTTTTGTGTGTTAAATAGTAATTAATTAAGTTATATTTAAATTATAGGGTTTTTGTCGAGAATAAAGACAATACAGGGGGCTGTAATTAGGACCCTTCGTTCAGAAAGTTATAATAAACTACTGTGAGCTAATAGAGAGACACATTCTCTTTGTGAAGAATAAATTCATGGGTGTGTATTACTGGGATAATCAGCATAGTGAGGTTGATGGGCTTATGAAGAAGTGGAAACATATACCGGGGATGGTTATGGGAAAGGTTAGAGATACACTAAAGTAAGCATTAATTAGAAAAATATGGGATTAGAAACCACATGGGAGAAGAAAAGATTAATGAATGTATTCAGTGGGGTAAAGCTGAGAAAAGTTTTGAACATAGTTTCCGGGGGTTCAGAAGAACCATGATATACACGAGATTGCGGGGTTATAGAAGAATAAGAAAATTACCCCAGACAAAGAGTAAACATGAATTGGATCCATGTTTGACTAGACACTGTAGATAACAGTACAATAATAAAGAGGTGTTAGGGTGTAAATGAGAAATGAACATAGGGGAGACATAAGGACATGAAGTGTTTGTGGGTCAGTAATAAAAGGACTGAGATTAAAGTTGATTACAAGCAGTCACAGACATGAGTGGTTATTTTCGCTGCTGTAGATTACGGCATGAATTATGAATTGAGAGGTGGAAGATTTTAGAGAGACATTGGGTTACATAGCCTGGGCAGAATGTAAATGTTTATAAGTGGGTCAGATTACAATGTTGTGTTTGATGGTTAATATTTAAGGGGAGATTTCAAGGTTACTAGGTTGCTGTTGATAACGGCATAAGTGGAGCATTTTAGTAGATATGCCCATAAGAAATGGACATTAAGAGTGAACCTGAGGTATTGGAGAAGATTACTTATACGAGGTGATGAGGTTATGTGAGGTGTTGTGTTGGAGGAGGTCTTAAGGGGTAATAGACCTTTTTAATTGTGTCTTTGGGAGGTGTTTTGTGGTTTACATTACAATGTGAGGGTGAGGTAAGGTAGTGTCTGTTATAAAGACACTTAGAAGTGAAGAATATTTTTGGATGATGGTTGGTAATTGATGCTGTAGATAGCAGCGTAAACTGTTACCATAATGAGTGGTACTGGGGGAAATATAATGATTTAGAATTTATTGCATAAATTCTCAAAGAACAAAGGGGTGTAAAGGGGTGTGTGGTTTAGGTGAATGTTGTTTTTCGAAAGTCTATTTCTTCTTTTAAATTCCGGTGGCCACCGATTCTTTATCTTCCTATCGTATGAAAGTGATTTCAGGTTTGTAGTATTGGTGGTAAGAATAAGGAGTTGGTATCAGCGTTTGAAGTGGAAAGCGGATTGCTTATTGAAGTGGAGAAGGAGTATTTAAGAAAACGTGTTATGGTGTTATGATGTATTATAAAGTGAATTTGAAATGTTATATGTAAATATGTTATGTTTGGTTGAAGGACCAAGAACGAAGAAGAAGTGGGTTGATTATATAATGTTGGGGAAATAAAAAGGAAAGAAGGACTGGTTGGATTAACCGTGGTATTATATAAATAAAAGGCGAAGAAGAAGTATATGGGGAGGTTGTAGGCAGACCATATCACTGGGAGAAGAGTAAAAGATGTATTGTTTACTCAAACTTGGTTTTAGCGAAGGTTAAAAGACAAGTAGGGAATAGAGTATGGGGATTAGGAGTAAAGATTTTTCCTTTAAAAGGAAAATTCTTTAAGTAACATGGGGAGGTGTAACAGTGTAGGTATAATTGGGGTCTATTGGAAAACTCCGATACAGCACGATTGAGCATTGAGACTGAAAGGGTGGGAGATGCTCAATCGTGACGTATTATGTTGTTATAGAGGGTGAACATCCGATAGCCCAGCTGAGAAGACGCGGCTTGTCGTCTTAATAATAAAGAATAAAGTTTTGATTACAGATCAAGTCTTATTACTTCCTTTCGACACTGTTATAGTATGACTCTTCGCTGGCTGTTGAACGAGGAGACTGAGCACGTATGGGAATATCTTGAGTGCAGTGATGTCGGTTCTTAACTCAACTCAACTCAACTCAACTCAATTCATTATGATAATCCCTATTGTCTGTATGCTTTGATACGAACACGAGTCCAGCATTCGGTAGTAAGCCATTATGAGTACTACCAGCATAGGCTATGACCAAACGCTATCCTTTACTACTGGGCACATATCGCTTTATCTTTCCATCCACTGATTGCCATTCCTTTTCACTTGTGTGGTGTGCATTGATCCACGTCTCAACCAAATACACTATGTCATAATTTTCTTTGCGCATTTCCCTTATTTCACGTAGGTATCTGCTTCTCATGGCTCCTAAACGCGGTTGCTCGCAAAGGATATTTCTACCTCCATTGTACTTTCTAAAAGTGAAGCCTAATGTCCTTATAATTTTCCACAAAGTTGTTTTGGATAGCTTTATGTTATTGTTCTTTCTCAACCAAACCCTAGGTTTTTTTTACAGTCACTGTTTCTTTGGCATCCGGCATTTTTATAATAGCTCGCCTTATGACATCCTTGTCAAAGCTGTCTACAATTGCCTTTCTACCTACCGCTTGCTTATCGCACGTTGATTTCTTCTTCTTCTGCGTTCATCCGGATTTTTTTTCGGATGTGACTGCGTTGTGCCTGTTTACAGCAGAGCTGAGTTCTTGCGCCGTTAGGCCGACACATCCTACTTCTGCGGGCATTTGTTGACCGGGTTAACCTTCCCGGGGCACGTTGATTTCATTCCAGATTCTTGCACCCATCGACGAAATGACCGTTTACTCAAACCCAGTGCATGCACTGTTCTTTTTTTTTCGGGATTTGTAACAGTATGAAACAGTTTCCTGCGATCAGCTTCTTGACGAAAATATGTGTACAACTTCATAGCGATGTTTTGAAGTGTACACAATTTCACATTCATTCCCATTGAACAATATTCACACATTCAAATATTAGCTATTAATATTATATTAATGGTAAGATTTATTTATATAGTCACGTTTCATGAAAGAACCCACATTGACGACATCTCTGAACACTCCCATTTAACTGCGCGCCGTTCGTGCCATAACGTGTACTACGAGGAAATAAAAAAAAAAGAAGCGCGGATGTGTCTGGGTGAAGGTGTAATATATTTAAAATATACTTATATATACGTATATATATGTATATATACTTATATTTATAATATACATTTAAAAATATGGACTTAATCTCTGACCCGTAAATTATATAACGCATATAAACAAACATATAAACATAGCTGTTTACCGCATATAAACAAACAAACAAACATTTGTGTCAGGTCTTAGTCAGATATGACTGAGCTACCGTATAACAGTAGACGGTACTACCTGCTTTCTGTTAGCGCCGAACGTTGGGCGGCGCTTACCAACCCCGACACCCCACTTTGTGCCAACGGCTTCGGGCGGAAGAGCGCAATTGGGAGGGTACAAGCCTTACCCTGGTGCGAGGAAATGCAACCTAAAGACAAAGTGTCATGGCATGGCAGACCAGGCCCTAAGCCTTAGTTGGCGGCTGGTCTAGGATCGAAGCTCCGACAGGCGGACAATTAGAGCTTCTGCAGCTTGTCTTGTTCCAGATGTAGAGGTGTTACCTTTCCTCTGGAGTGAACTAGGCAGGCCGAGAGAGGGATCATGCTGCATGGGCAACACATGATCTCTATATTTTAGCCCAGGCTTTGTGCTATGGAGAGGCAATAACTCCATCCCTTACAAACTATCCTCTGTCAAGACGGCTAGGTGCCAATGATAAACTAACATTGAAATCTGTTGTACAATCTCCAGAGCAAAAAAAAAATTTTGATGGGTGGACGTAATGATAAGGTTATATGCTAAATCTCATCATTTTCCCTCAGTTGGTTACTGAGATATGGAATTTTATATTGGAGCAGACAAAAGAAAACAGACTATAGTAGAGATCTCACTATTACTCGGCAACCAGCCGACCAATAAGTATCCAGTTACAGCTAGACATGGCTAACAACATGTTTGAGGCCACTCTCCTGCCGAAGATTCAAAAAGTTTTCGATAGTTGACGGGGTTTTGGCCAAAATAAGCTGTGATTATGGAAATTGGTGAAGAACAGTATGGATTTTGTGGGAAGAAAGGGTACAAACAATGCCATATATAAAAACAGTTCCAAATGCAGACTGTTACAGTGATCACAGATTAATTACAAGCACATTGAGGGTAAAGTTAAAGAAAGTCAAATATACAGCAGGAAACTCTAAATATGACTTGTGCAAATTGAAGACTGACAAAGAAATACAAGATAATTTTAACATAGAAGTAATGAATAAATTTGATATATTGTCTGATCTAGAGATCCTATTTCAAGATGTAGATGATCAATGGGAAATGATGAAGAATTCAATCAGTTGTGCAGCAGAAAAAAACTATTCCAAAAGTAAAGAAAGTGGGTCGTAAGACATGGATGACTGAAGAAATTTTACAACTAATGGAAACAAGAAGACAGAACAAAAATAATCCTGCCAAATATAAAGAAATTCACAGAAAAGTGAGAACCTTATGTAAGGAGGCAAAAGAAACATGGCTTGAGAAAAATTGCAGAGAAATTGAAAAACAACACAACAGTAACAATGGGAAACTAATGCACAAAAGAATTCAGGAGCTTACTAATCAAAGAACACGTACATCAGCAGGCTGCCTAAAGACAAAAGATGGAAGAGTCATAATAGAAAAATATCAAATCTTACATGAATGGTCAGATTACGTGAAAAACCTTTATGACCATAACAGAGACGAACAGTATGATGTTCAAAATAATAATGAAGGACCAGAAATTCTGAAGATGGAGATTCAGAATGCGCTTAACCATATGAAATCTGGCAAGACCCCCGGTTCAGACAGCGTCACAACAGAAATGATTAATGCTTTAGAAGAATATGGAATAGATAAAGTTACCAGTCTGCTTAATACAATATATGATACTGGAAATATACCTCAGGAGTTATGTAATTCTGTATTTATTGCAATCCCAAAGAAATCAGGAGCCTTGGAATGGGATCAACATCGAACAATTAGTATAATGAGTCACATCACGAAGATTTTGCTAAGAATTATCATGCAAAGAGTTAGGAGGAAAATACAACCTGAAATAGGAGAAGAACAATGTGGGTTTGTAGAAGGCAAGGGTACAGTAAATGCTGTGTATATACTGAGAACCATAATCGAACGTTCTATAGAAGCAAACAAAGACCTACACCTTTGCTTTATTGACTACACAAAGGCTTTTGATAAAGTGAGACATGTCAACATGATAAGGATGCTTGAAGATCTACAAATTGATGGAAAAGATCTCAGACTTGTAAAACACATATTGGAAACAACAAGCTGCCATAAGAGTTGATAATGAAGTAAGCCAATATCAGCCTATTAAGAGAGGTGTGAGACAGGGATGTGTAATGTCTCCAGATCTGTTTTCCCTGTACAGTGAAAGTATTTTCAGAAATATTGAAGATATGGAAGGAATCAACATTGGGGGACGATGCATCAATAACATTAGATATGCAGATGATACAGTCTTGATTGCAGATAATGAACAGGACCTGCAAAATTTAGTAGATGCGATTGTTACACACAGTGAACAACTAGGGTTAGAATTAAATTGTAAAAAGACACAGATTATGGTTGTCACTAGGAAGAACGAAATACCACAATGTAATATACAAGTAAATGGGAATATTCTTCAACAAGTGAATAGGTACAATTATCTCGGAACAGTAATAACATCTGATGGGAAATGCCTTGAAGAGATTAGAACAAGAGTCGCCATGGCAAAGGTAGCCTTTAGCAAGATGAAAAACATACTGACCAATAAAAAGATGTCAATTGAAACGAGAAAAAGAGTGTTGAGATGCTACATAGAACCTGTACTTTTATATGGATGTGAAGCGTGGACAATGAGCAGTCAGGCTGAAAAACATCTGATGGCTGTGGAGATGTGGTTTCTGAGGAAAATGCAAAGAATACCATGGACAGCCAGAAAGACCAATGAACAAGTCCTTCAAGAAACAAATGAAGATCGTAAATTGATTAGAGAAATTAGACGTAGACAGTCAAAATTGTTCGGGCATGTTATGAGAAGAAATGGATTGGAGAACTTGGTGACAACTGGTAAGATCGAAGGGAACAGACCAAGGGGAAGACATAGAAGCAAGTACCTGGATGGCTTGGCCTTGTGGCATGGTCGAGACAGAAACTCGGAGCTGATCCACGACTCTGGTGATCGAGAGAGATGGCAGAACATGACCGCCCACGCTTACCGGCATGGCACATGATGGATGGATGGATATATATATATATATATATATATATATATATATATATATATATATATATATATATATATATATATATATATATATATATATATATATATAGATGGTAGACCATTTTACATATCTAGGATCAGTGGTAAATAGCAAATTATCCCTAGATCAGGAAATCAACATACGGATTGGTAAGGCAGCAACAACAATGAACAGGTTAACAAAAAGAGTCTGGGAGAACAGGAAGCTTACTGCAAAAACAAAAGTCCTTGTCTATCAAGCCTGTGTCCTTAGTACTCTTCTTTATGGCAGTGAAACCTGGACAACTTATTCATACCAAGAGAAACATTTAAACAGCTTTCATATGCGGTGTCTGCGAAGAATTCTTGGTATTAAGTGGCAAGACAAAATCACAAATACTGAAGTAATGGAAAGATAAGGTTGTGTGACAGTTTATTCCATGCTCAGTCTTCGTAGACTTAGATGGATAGGACATCTTAGGAGGATGGATGATGATAGAATACCAAAGGACATCTTTTTTGGTGAATTACAGATGGGTAAGAGATCTCAGGGTCGACCTCTACTACGATACAAAGATGTGTGTAAGCGGGACATGATTGATACAGGCATTGATAATGCACATTGGGAGCAAGTCGCCGCTGAACGTGTTGCATGGAGGGCAAACATCAGAAATGGAATAAAGACAAAGGAGAAAATTATTGCAGATAAGTCACACACCGAGCGTTTGAGACGTAAGATGGTGCATGATGGTGGAAATGACCATGTATTCACATGCACCCACTGTGAACGGACATTTACAGCGCAAATTGGCCTTATCAGTCACACTCGCTACCGCCATAGGTAAAAGTTATTATGCCTTTTTAAAGCACAAACTATCGTCTGTCAAGACGGCAAGGTGCCAATGATGATGATATATATTACGGAAATAATAGAATGATAGGGGCTGAGTGATCTCATGATATGGTGTCCGCCTCGAGTGCTTGAGGCCCCGGTGAGGACGGTTTTTGTTGTTTTTTTTTTTAGTGAATTTTTGGAAAAATCTGCTAAAACGATGGCAAATGTACACTTTTCTCCAAAATTGCATAAATATGTTTTTTTTTTGTTTTTTTAAATCACTTATAAACATTGTTTTTTCTCACTTAGAAACATTTCCTACCTTTCTTATTGTTCACCAATGATTTTGTTTCAAGAAATAATGTCTTTTTCAGGTTGAAATATTGAAATATTATTAGTATGCCAAAAAAAAAAAAAAAAGGGCAAAAAAAAAAAAGGGTGTAATGACTCCGGAGCCCCACGGTTCAAAGGGTTAAATCATCAGATAGCACAAAAGAGAGCAAGCTCCAGAGAATTACATACGGGGTTGCCAAAAATCTCTGGCAACAGGAGCACTGCAACTTACTAGGTATTGGGTGTATTTATAATGACTGTGCAGTGTTTGAAAATATTGCCGGTCCAAGTTTTGTATTTACCTATTATGTTGCATGAACTTTACAGAGGGTGAATACAAAATTTGGACCGGCAATATTTTCGAACACTGCACAGTCATTATAAATACACCCAATACCTAGAGTGTTGCAGTGCTCCTGTTGTCAGAGGCTTCTGGCAACCCGTGCCACTTGTATAAGTGAGGTGGACGTCTGCAGGTACTGCTCTGGACCCCACCCATACAGCCAGTGCCGTCATGATATTCTTGACAAGGACTTCAGGAGGCCGAATATCAACAGAAAGTGCGCCAACTGCCTCGGCAACCACGGAGCTAGATACCTTGGCTGCCCCTGCCACATAGACAGCAAGGAAGCTATGAAGACTGTTATCAAAGCCAGTTTACCTTATAAAGAGACTAGGGGCAGTATGAGTCGACCACCCGCATAATAAAATGCGACAGAGAACAATTAGAAGGCCACCCGAAGGACCTGAGATCGAAGTTTATCAGCATGGAGGAGAAAAGAGACCAGACACAAAAAACGTAGATAACAGCCGTTCAGCGCATCCTGAACGAATTAAAGCAAGTGCGGCAGAAGACTGAACAGGATGTCGCTCGAATGGCTGCAGTCAAAGCCGAGACGAAGGAGACTTTAAAAGATTCAAGAAGAAAGAGAACAGATAGAACGGCTGAAGACAAAGAAGGAAACATCAGAAACAGAAGACATCAAATCCCCTTTCAGAGGAGGAAGCAACAGAAGAGGATGTAGAAGAGGAGGAAGAAAATCAAAATGACAGCAACAAAGAATGGACGGTCGTCGGGAGAAGAGATTACTCTCCACCAAAATCAAGCTATCAAGCCGTCCACGATACAAGATACCAGAGAAGACCAAGAAGATGCGAAAACAGACCAAGACGGGGAAATAGATGGAATCTCAGGAAGTAAGGAGATTGGAAAAACACTCCCGGAAGGAACAAATACGGGGCAGCAACACAACAACACCAGGCCTTATAAGTGTGCGACTCTGATAAGATGTCACGGGACCACTGGAGTTAACTATCAGATGATAGATTTACAGACACAGCTGCAACTTTTTGTTGATTGGGGGGGGGGGGGGGGAAGGGGGGGGGGGGGGACACTTCCATCGGATCAAACGAAACCAAAAGTCCTTGAGATTTCCCCAGGACACAGGAAAATTGTCGGCATGTTATTTTTCCCGAATCGCAAGATGAAAGAAAAAACGCCGTTTTGATTTGGTTGCCGCCAAGACCACCTGTTGTTGACAGCGAATGACGTCACTCGGACAATCCCCGACTGAATGAAACATAACTTATTTGCCGCCAGTGTGAAAAATGGAATTAAACTAGACTGAAGTGTTTGGCTATCTCTGTTCAAATTTAGGAAAGAATCTATTGTGTTCTGTGTCAATTAAAGTTGATGAACATGTGTCTTGCATGGTAATGTGTAGATTCAATTCAGGATAGAGCTGGTTTACATAAGGTATTCACTAGACAGCGTTTAGGTATAAGTAATATAGGATAGTCTAGTGATAGATAGAGTTTAGAACTTGAGCATAGTGTTGTTGTTTTGTGGTTAGGTATTCTAGGAGTGTCGGCTACAGCAGGCAGTCGCGTTGTTAAAATAGCCAGTGTGAGATGTCAATTGGCTCAGCTGGTTGAGAATTGGCTCAGCTGCCCATGAGAGTTCTCCGAGGGCCGCGGTGATCTCCATAGTCATGCTTGCTGTAGTTGTCAGAAATGCGCCAGTATCTTTGTTTCCCCCAAAATTTGAGCTGCTGGCCAGGGCTGACCTTGATCCGCGATTCCCTGGCCCTTCTGTGTAGATCGTGACGTCATCTGGCGAGGATGCTGTTCTATTTTTCTTTCTTTAAAGTCGCTTAAAAGTCGACAGGGTCGACTTCACTGCACCGGGTTTTTATCCCATATGGCTCGGTCTCTTTCCGCAGCGCGGAAAGCGTCGCACAAAGCACGAACTCCATAGCTCTAGCGACGACCCACAGGAGTCTCCGAAAAATTGAACTCGTGAACCGAAGGACACGGCCTGGAATCGAGCCCACAACCTTCGGAGCCCGAGTCAAACGGCTTGACCACTTCACCACGGAGACTCCATACTGTTGTTCTTCTTCTACTGCGTTCATCCGGAGTTGTTTTTTTTTTCCGGACGTGATTGCGTTGTGCCTATTTACAGCAGAGCTTGCACCGTTAGGCCGACACATCCGACTTCTGTGGGCATTTGTTGACCGGGTTAACCTTCCCGGATACTGTTCTATTTGTGCGCTTATGTTTGTGTCTATATCGATTGGGGAACCCTTTGAGGCACTAAGCTGTATATCCTTTTCAAGACGTAGCAATCAACCCCAACATGTTTTAGCTGTTTCTTATTTCCTGGCAAATTTACGTTCAGTAATCTGCCATTGCTCTCTAAACGACCAGCACTCATACCATTGTATAAAAAGCAGCGATAGACGGTCTGCTTCTAAATCAGGAGCTACTATGTTTCCAATGAGGTATGAGGATTGCGAATTACGTTCGTAACCCTTTCGCTACAGCGCCGGAAAGCCACCAAGAGAGTTCATTAATGCCACCAAGACAGTTCATTAATGCCACCAAGACAGTTCATAAATGCCACCAAGACAGTTCATAAATGCCACCAAGACAGTTCATAAATGCTACTAAAACATTTCATAAATGCCACCAAGACAGTTCATAAATGCCACTAAGACAGTTCATAAATGCCACTAAGTTCATAAATGCCACCAAGACATTTCATAAATGCCACCAAGACAGTTCATAAATACCACTAAGAGAGTTCATAAATGCCATTAAGACAGTTCATAAGGCCACTAAGACAGTTCATAAATGCCACTAAAACAGTTCATATATTCCACTAAAACAGTTCATAAATTCCACTAAGACAATTCATAAGTGTCACTAAGACAGTTCATAAATGCCACTAAGACAGTTAATAATAAATTAACATGTATTGTTTGGCGCTCACTGTTGTTGAAAAAAAGGGAGAGACTAGAGGACACACTAGACAACATAACAACATAAACATTGATAGATAGTCACCCAACAGGAATTCGAACCTGTCACCTCCAAATTACAAAAGCGCCTCGCTGCAAGAACAAAGGTGCTTCCCAGTGTTTGTGACGGCAGGCACCTGGCAATGTCCTCCTATACTGTAAAATGATAATGCATGTTTATAGATGTGTGAGTTCGTTCTCCTCGCGTTAGAGCTCATCAATGTCATAGGGTTACCTAATTGCTTGCTGGCTTGTTTGTGTTCGCTGGCTGTGAACTCCAGCGTGAAGTCCTGTATGTCGGATGAGGACATCCTGTTGTCCAACATCAGTGTGATGTCATACCGGACTGAGGTTTGCGTGAGTATCCGTTGTCCCATGTCTGCCTTATTGGTGTGCAGACTGGTGGTTCCTTGCCGTGCAGGCAGATACTCTCCAACTTCGGAAGAATCAGCGATCCTACTACGTTAGCCAGGACCCCGAAGGGACCTGTTGCCCAGGACGCACGGTTAGGACGTGTTAGTAGGTCTTGGCCGGTATAGTACCTGGCCCTGATGCCTTAGAAACACATCTGCGTCCCAACTACTTCCTCAACCTCGGCCATCAAAGGAGTGGCCTCTTTTTGACTGATTAAGTGTTAAAGGATAATATATCGCCAGCTGTGCTTTCCCATTTGGACAGGAGGACGATATATCGCCATACTAGGGTCATCGTGTTCTTTCTTTTGTTTCGTAATATCTTCTGCAGTTTCAATGAATCTTTTATATACCAAATATTCTCATCCACTTTTGCTTTCTGAAAATGGTACATCTTGAATGTACCTACAACATGTTCCATACATTAACCATCGAAACAAGAATCCATTTTTATATAAAGCAAAATAGATATATACAGATTGAGTGCTAAACAAAAATTAGACTTGTACCTAACAAAAATGGATGGCGGAAAATGGGAAGTAGTGTCACAGTTATGATTTAAAAGTTGTTAATATGGTAGCAGACATCTTGTGTTGTGTATCAAATTAAAGGGGGTTGCAGGGGAATGCGGGTGTCAGGTTTGGGTCAGATATGACTGAGCTACAGTATGACACTAGTGTATGTCTGGAATCAGATTTGAGTCAGATATGACTGAGCTACAGTATGACACTAGTGTATGTCTGGAGTCAGGTTTGAGTCAGATATGACTGAGCTACAGTATGACACTAATGTATGTCTGGAGTCAGGTTTGAGTCAGATATGACTGAGCTACCGTATGACACTAGTGTATGTCTGGAGTCAGGTTTGAATCAGATATGACTGAGCTACAGTATGACACTAGTGTATGTCTGGAGTCAGGTTTGAGTCAGATATGACTGAGCTACCGTATGACACTAGTGTATGTCTGGAGTCAGGTTTGAGTCAGATATGACTGAGCTACCGTATGACACTAGTGTATGTCTGGAGTCAGGTTTGAGTCAGATATGACTGAGCTACAGTATGACACTAGTGTATGTCTGGAGTCAGGTTTGAGTCAGATATGACTGAGCTACAGTATGATAGTAGACGGCACTACCTGTTTTTTTTTTAGCGCCGAATGTTAAACGGTGCACACCAAGCCCGACTCCCCATATTGTGCTAACGGCTTTGGACGGAGGAGCGCAAGTGGGAGAGTACAAGCCTTTATTCCTGGTGCGATGACATGCAACTGAAAGACTTAATGTCATAGCAGGGCAGACCAGGTCCTAAGCCTTGGTCGGCAACTGGTCTAGAATCTAATCTCCGACAAGCGGACAATTAAAGCATTGCTTTGCTAATCCAGCAGCTTCTGCGCCTTGTCTTGTTCCAGATTTTACCTTTCCTCTGGAGTAAAGTAGGCAGGCCGAGAGAGGGATCATGCTGCATGGGCAACACTTGGTCTCTACTATTCATCCCAAGCTTTGTGCTATGGAGTGTAGCATAATTGCTAACCACCATTATTCATTTACCAAAACATGCCGCAAGAAGAGGAAACAACATTAAAAGAAATTGACTTCACAACGGCAAACGGAGACTAGGACTTAAAACTTAACATCGAAACTGGAACTGCAAAAGTGACAGGTGACGTGGATTCTTAGAAAGATTTCATCAGACAAAGCTCGGAATACCATTGGACGAAGGAGACATGTGACCCGCTTTCGCGCCAACGCATATTTAGCATATGATAATTAGCGCACTTTTTCTGCAACCAGTCTGATGAACAGATGTGAGAAGCTGGTGTGACCAAATTTTCAAACATGGAATTGCGGGGCGTCTGGATCTGAGGTAAGCTTGTGATTCCCGAGATTAGACTAAGAACCCGATGTATCAGGTATCAAGTAATGGTAACCCGTGTTTGTAATGTCAATTGAAATGTATTATTATTAATTAAAACCTCTGAAATGTAAAAAATGCTCGACTGTAGATTCTAACGACGCAGAGCCGTTCCCGGGCAAACTGACACTTTAATATTCGCTTCGATGAAACTGCAATCTCTGATATTCTTAAAGATAATTATTAACTTTAAGAAGTGCATTATACTACTACATTCTATTCTGAACAACTGTACGAAGTGATGATTCTAAAGCAATCTTGTGCATTTCACCAGAAACATTGTTAAAGATGCTATCACTATCTACAGCTAAAATGACAGTTCGTGTACTAGAATAGGTGCCTTGTTTGAAAACAGACTTATCTATGTCTATTTTCAATTTAGAAAGTTGAGAGAGAAATCTAATCTTTTCTTTCTGCTTCATCTATTGAATGGATAGGGTTTGAAGGATAAATATTTATATTTATGTCAAAATTTAATTAGATAAGAGCACTTATGAACTGCATTACATCAGAAGAGTTGAGCTTCGTGGAACTCCATCACACGAAGTGAACTTAACTCATTACTCAACATAACTTAAAACACAACACCACTCAACACCACTCATCACCACACAACCCAACACTCAACATCACAACAACAGATAATGGGAGAGAGTTATTAGACACAAGAAGAAGGAGAAGAAGTTAATTGGGAAAACACAGAGAATTATTTATACACGCGATAAACACCATTGAGTGGAAGAAATGTTATAAATGTATGTCATTTATTTACATGCATCTTGACACCTTCTCACTCTTGTCACTGTCTTACTGTACACGTTCACTGACCCCAGGTCAAATGAGAACTTACATACAGCAGGAACCAGTTGATACAAGGCGTACACAGTGTGATAAACTCTGACCACCCCAAATTAACCCAACACTAGATTAGAGAAAAAAGGAGGGGAGGGGAACTAGTTCCTACTTCAGGAATTTAGATTTCTTCCGACCTACTTCTAGAATATTGTATTGGTAGGAATGTATATATTTATATGAATATTCATCAGTGATCTTGGTGGCTACATACCAACAACCACCCAACACATCAGCAAACTAACCACCTAAATCAGACCTGAAAGAGGGAAGCCGAGAGAAAGAGATGAACCACAAGTGAGATGGAGGATAACTTGGCCATGAGCAAAGTATGGGGAGGCCTTCAGTGGAGCTATACGGGCAGACCTGAAGTGGATCCATCAGTCAATGGACCCTGGCTTACCTAATCTTCCAGTCACCAGGTTACATTTTTCCTTGGTACACACCACACCCAATTTCAGGGAACTGATATTTAATTGTTGAATCATTTTCACACTTAATATGTACAACAGCAAAATGTTACTATGTTTCACACTTGTTGACATCTCATGTATTGATGTTTGTTTATTGATGGTCTGTGTGACTGGTCCAATATGCAACTTTTCTATTATTTTGTGTAAATCACAATAGAAATGTATGTACTGACCAGAAGGCTCAGGCCCAGTCAATAAATGATTAACATGAATTGACCTTCTGTTAATTTATCAGTTCAAACCTATCTGTGAGTCAACAACTTCTTTGTACATCATGTTGTCAGAATCTAATGTGATTGATTATGTGTTTGATTGTTTAAAAATAAATTAACTCATAATGACTTACTAAAATGGGGGAGAGAAGACTCTAGATCTATCAACTGCTCAATATCCATGTTTTCTTCATCTAAATCAGGCTGAGAAAATTCTCCAGACTTTCCTCAGATTTGATAAACGAAAAGGGGGCTCCAGAGCTATAAGAATCATTGGAGAAGGGGCAGATTCCCAGTTAGTAATTACCATTCTCACCAGGGCCATAATCTATATCTCCTAGACATACTTAATAGAACGAGGCCTGCAGATAACTCAAGGTTCATATTCTGGGGTTATTGAAGATAGAAGAGGATGGGGCTCTACTTCTTTTGTTAGAGATGGGGCATGCACTACAGTGATCTCCCACTCCCTTCAAAAATATATGACATATCATATTGTCGGCTACGTCCTGGATGGTTCCCATATATTAACCTTTAAACAATTACATAAAACATTAACACAATTATCTTTAGATATTGAACATTGTCATTTTCTTATATGATATGAATTACATATTACATATTACATTGGTAATTACATTGGTGTCAGGTCTTAGTCAGATATGACTGAGCTACCGTATAACAGTAGACGGTACTACCTGGTTTCTGTTAGCGCTGAACGTTGGGCGGCGCTTACCAAACCTGACACCCCACATTGTGCCAACGGCTTCGGGCGGAAGAGCGCAATTGGGAGGGTACAAGCCTTACCCTGGTGCGAGGAAATGCAAGCTAAAGACAAAATGTCATGGCAGGGCAGACCAGGCCCTAAGCCTTGGTTGGCGACTGGTCTAGGATCGAAGCTCCGACAGGCGGACAGTTAGAGCATTGCTTTGCTGATCCGGCAGCTTCTGCAGCTTGTCTTGTTCCAGATGTAGGGGTGTTACCTTTCCTCTGGAGTAAACTAGGCAGGCAGAGAGAGGGATCATGCTGCATGGGCAACACATGATCTCTATATTTTAGCCCAGGCTTTGTGCTATGGAGAGATTCAAGCATCATAACACTGTACAAGAACAAGGGCGATCGGAGCGACTGCAACAACTATAGGGGTATCTCACTTCTGTGTATTGTTGGAAAAGTATTTGCCAGAATTGTTCTGCGCAGACTTCAAGTCCTAGGAGATCAAGTCTACCCCGAATCACAGTGTGGCTTTCGACAGAACCGGTCTACCACTGATATGATATTCTCATTGCGACAAATGCAAGAAAAATGCCGTGAACAGAATCAACCACTGTTTATTGCCTTCATCGACCTCACAAAGGCATTTGATTTGGTCAGTCGTGAGGGTCTGTTCAAGGCACTAAAGAAGATTGGCTGCCCACCAACTCTTCTGTCCATTGTGGAATCGTTCCACACAGGCATGAAGGGTATAATCAAGTTTGATGGTGCAACTTCTGAAGAATTTGAAATCAAGAGTGGAGTTAAGCAAGGTTGTGTACTAGCTCCCACCCTCTTTGGAATATACTTTTCACTTCTACTGAAATATGCATTTCATGATCAGGATGGTGGTATATACATTCACTCACGCTCAGATGGCGGCCTCTACAATGCTCAGAGATTGAAGGCTAAGACCAAAATTAGGAGGGTACTGATCAGAGAGTTGCTTTTTGCAGATGATGCTGCAGTTACGACCCACTCTGAGGAAGAATTGCAATGTCTACTATCTGCATTCTCCAATGCTTGTTCTGAATTTGGTTTAACAATTAGCAAAAAGAAGACACAGATTATGTCACAAGGTGCACATGGGGTACCATCAATCTTTATTGACGACGCCGAACTAGAGATAGTAGACCATTTTACATATCTAGGATCAGTGGTAAATAGCAAATTATCCCTAGATCAGGAAATCAACATCCGGATTGGTAAGGCAGCAACAACAATGAACAGGTTAAGAAAAAGAGTCTGGGAGAACAGGAAGCTTACTGCCAAAACAAAAGTCCTTGTCTATCAAGCCTGTGTCCTTAGTACTCTTCTCTATGGCAGTGAAACCTGGACAACTTACTCACACCAAGAGAACAACTTAAACAGCTTTCATATGCGGTGTCTGCGAAGAATTCTTGGTATTAAGTGGCAAGACAAAATCACAAATACTGAAGTATTGGAAAGATCAGGTTGTGTGACAGTTTATTCCATGCTCAGTCTTCGTAGACTTAGATGGATAGGACATCTTAGGAGGATGGATGATGGTAGAATACCAAAGGATATCTTTTTTGGTGAATTACAGATGGGTAAGAGATCTCAGGGTCGGCCTCTACTACGATACAAAGATGTGTGTAAGCGGGACATGATTGATACAGGCATTGATAATGCACATTGGGAGCAAGTCGCCGCTGAACGTGTTGCATGGAGGGCAAATATCAGAAATGGAATAAAGTCAAAGGAGAAAATTATTGCAGAAAAGTCACACACCAAGCGTTTGAGACGTAAGATGGTGCATGATGGTGGAAATGACCACGTGTTCACATGCACCCACTGTGAACGGACATTTACAGCGCAAATTGGCCTTATCAGTCACACTCGCTACCGCCATAGTTAAAAGTTATTATGCCTTTTTAAAGCACAAACTATCGTCTGTCAAGACGGCAAGGTGCCAATGAATGAATTACATTAACAGATAAATAAGAGTAGGTGACTGATCATTCCTCCTGAAGAAGGGGGCCATGTTCAAATAGGCATATACTTCAGAGAGAGGTGCTCCAGGTGACATATATAGTGTGTATCTACTCTACCAACACTACTTCTCTTCCAGAGAAGGTGTTCTTTTCCTGTGGAGTCTGAACTTAACAGCATTTCATCAACCACCGGAAAATCTTATCCGTTGGGAAAACTCTGTCTAATTTCAGATTCTTTTCTTTACTAGGAATTAAATCTGGTTACTTCAGTGCCTGCTGCCTTTGGCTTTTCCAGCATTGACAGACAGACATAACATAGGGTGTTTTTAATATTGCACATGCTCTGTTGTATATTTGCAGATCAGGGACTGACAAGCTTATGCGGATCAGACTAACTGCAATTATATTTTTTTGACAGAAGAAAGCAATAAATTATAGGCATGGCGGAAACTGCAAAGTTTAGAGCCCAAATAACAGAAACAGGTAGGGAATGCGGGTTAGATGGCCCTGAGCTAGCTAACTGTGTTTCAGATGCATTCGACAAAAGAGAAAGACTGCAAGCGGAATTGGCTCTCAAAGAAAAACAGCTTCAGGCTGAATTGGCTGAGAGGGAAAAAACGACTTCAGGCAGAATTGGAGGAGAAAGAGAAACGACTACAGGCTGAAATGGAAGATAAGGAGAGAGAGAGCGTCAACACCAACTGGAGTTGAGGAGAATGGAGACTGAAGTGGAGATCCGGAGAATAGAGAAAGGGAGTGGTCCTACACCCTCAACCTCATCAGGATCGCCAGTGACAGAACCACCTCCTCACGTCTCTCACCTTAATTCAGGAGCTATGTCATTTCCTCTGGAACCCTTTAATGAACAGACTGACCACATCGAAGGATTTTTATCACGCTTCGAGGCAATGGCTGTCAGCTGTGGGCTTGAAGAAAGTAGATGGGCGACGAAGTTAGCGCAGGCCTTAAGATCCACGGCGTATGATGTGTTCTCGCGCCTCACTAGAGAGGAACAACAGAACTACACACCACTTAAGACGGCACTCTTGAGCCGCTTCGAAGTGGACGCCGAATCTTATAAACTCAGGTTCAAAGCCGCAAGGAAGGAACCGGGTGAGAGTTACGCGCAACTAGTCGAAAGACTGAAGTCATACATACAAAGATGGGCTTGCTTGGGAGGATTTGAGGAAAGTTTTGAAGGACTCCGTGAAATGATCATCATTGATCAGATCAAGGGGAAAATGCAGAACGAAATGAAGGCATTCTTAACCCAAAACGAGGCTGACCGCCTGGAAACTATAATCATCCTGGCAGAGAGATTTGAGAAATCTCAGAAGGAGATGGGAGGAAAGGGACGTTCAAACAACAGCCCCTCTCAAAACAAAACTCCACAGCCAAAAGAGGGTGAAAACACTGTAGCCACCAAGAAAAAGGGGGAAATCCCAGAAAAACACTCAAAACTCAGTCCAAACAGCGCCGAAGGAGGACAACCCATTCTGTACCCATTGCAAAATTAGAGGTCACACATTTCAGAATTGCAGGAAGAAGCCACCTCCACACACAGCGGCATGTTTGGCCAACCGAAAAGAGAGAAAAGTGAGCACTGGTGAAACGTCCAAACAGACACCTCATCAAGACACATCATCTCGTATTCCGGTTGTAGAATCCATCTTGCTAAATGGATTCAAAACGACCTGTTTATATGATACTGGATTATCGTATGACTGTGTTGTTTCATCATCCTTAGTTCACCCTGAACAGGTGACAGGGGAAATAGTGGAATTACAGGGACCACTGAAGAGTTCAACAAATATGTCTCTTCCAGTGGCAAAAGTGAACATAGCCTCGCGGTATGTCACTGGAACAATCAAGGCAGCAGTCTTGGACGATCCGATATATCCTGTAATCCTCGGCTGTAGATTTATCGTTCTAGGAGAACCTGTTCAACCTGTGGCGATGGCGACCATGACCACTCGATCCCAGGCAACAAAAACTCCAGAAACAAATACGCCAATCCCTCGAACGGAGGAACTGAAGAGGGCACAAGAAGCCGACAGCACCTTGGAACCCTGCTTCAGAAAACTGCCAAAATCACATTTACCTCTACGTAAAGGTGATCTGTTCATGAAGTCAGCACTTCTTTACAGAAAAGCAGGACGAGCTGGACAAGAGTTTAATCAACTTGTTGTACCAACTCAATACAGGACTCAGATCTTAGAGATGAGTCATAGTCTACCATTCAGTGGGCACATGGGTATCAACGCTACTACACAGCGGATTACCACTCACTACTTTTGGCCAGGGATGAATTCAGACATACAACGGTTTGTAAAATCATGCCCACAGTGTCAGAAAGTATCACCAAAACACCGGACACCACCGGCAATGTTGGGTGAATCGCCAATCACTGGAATTCCATTTGAGAAAGTGGCTGTAGACATAATCGGACCTCTCTCAGCAACGAAGAGGCGAAACCGATTCATATTAACGCTTGTGGACACAACAACCATGTGGGCCGAAGCAGTTCCTATGCCCATCTGTGACTCCAAACACGTCGCTGATGCATTATTAGGAATATTCACACGTCTAGGATTCCCACAAAGGATCTTGACGGACAACGGTTCACAGTTTCGTGGTAAGCTCATGGAAGAGACCTTCAGACTTTTTCATGCACGCCATATCTTCAGTTCACCATATCACCCTCAGTCAAATGGACTTGTGGAAAGGTGGAACGGGACATTGATTAGTATCCTGCGCAAAATTGCCCAGGAGAAGACAGAGGATTGGGACTTGTATTTACCCGCAGCTTTATTCGCTTACAGGGAGGTACCCCATCACTCAACAGGTTTTGCTCCAGCCACACTGTTGTTTGGACGACCGATCAAGGGACCACTGGAGGCGTTACTTCGAACGTGGACTGATAATACTACAGATGATACAGTCGTGACTGCATCTACATATGTTGCCGAGTTGAAAAATCGTTTACAACACAGTTGGAAACAAGCGAATGTCAATCTACGTCAAGCCAGACGAAGAATTGCTCGTAACTTCAACCGCAAGGCAAAGGATAGAGAGTTAGAGGTAGGAGAGAAGGTGATGTTGCTGCTTCCAACCAGTCAGAATAAGCTGCAAATCGGATGGAGAGGACCTTATGTAGTGACGGAGAAGATCTCACGTACCAACTACAGAATTTCAGTCAAAGGCAAGATGAAAGTATTTCACATAAACCTCTTGAAGAAATATCATGAAAGACCCTCAACCACCGAACCTGCACATCTGATGGCCATGAGTGTGGCTACTGAAGTCGAAGAAGGATCAACAATGGGAGTCGAGTGCCAACTGCAAGCCAAAGAGACCTTTAAGGATGTGGAAATTAATCCCAACTTAACAAAGGATCAGCAAAAGCAGATTAGGGAATTTATGGCAAAATATGCAGAAGTACTTACTGATAAGCCAGGAAGAACTGATTTGGAGGAATTTGACATGAAGTTAAATGACACAGTGCTTGTGCGAGTCAAGACTTACCCAGTTCCTTATGCAAAGCAAAAGACTTTAGAGGAGGAAATACAACAGCTGCTCACCACAGGCATAATCTCACCATCTGAATCACCTTACAGTGCTAGCGTAGTCTTATTGAGAAAGCCAAGTGGAGAACATAGATTGTGCATCGATTATCGACAGCTCAATGCTATAACTGAATTCCAAGCAGAACCTCTGCCTGATCAGAATAAACTCTTCACAGCACTCAACCGAGCTAAGTACTTTACTAGGATTGATCTCAGTAAGGGATATTACCAGATTCCTGTAAAACCGGAAGTTAGACCATGGTTAGCTTTCAGCACGCCTGGAGGACAATATGAGTTCAACGTTCTTCCATTCGGATTAAGTAATGCTCCCAGCGTCTTTACACGTATGATGAGAAAATTACTTGACCCACTACAGCATCCAGACATCAGTCACTTCATGGATGACATCCTGATCGCCACTGAAACATTTGAAGAGCATGTAGAAACCCTGCATCTTTTGTTCCGGCGCCTCAGAGAAACTGGATTGACGGCTAGACCAAAGAAGTGTCAGATAGGATTCCAAGAATTGGACTTTCTAGGTCATAAGATATCTCATGGACTGATAACTCCACAAGAGGGAAATGTGGACAAACTCCAGAGAGCACCTCGTCCAAAAACAAAGAAGGATGTAAGATCATTTGTATCCTTATGTGGATTCTATCAAAAATACATCAAGGACTTCAATACTCTGTCAGCACCTTTAACGGATCTTACCAAAAAAGGGGAAACCAGAGAAAGTCACTTGGTCAGCTGACTGTGAGAGAGCTTTCACAGCACTAAAGCAGGCATTAACTGCTCATCCAGTCTTACATCTACCAGACCTCGACCAACCATTTGTGCTGCGCACCGATGCCAGTAACATAGGAATTGGGGCAACGCTGTTGCAGAGAAAGAGAGATGTACCATCAGAGCTATTCCCTGTAGCCTATGCTAGCAGGAAATTGAATGCAGCAGAGAGAAATTACAGTACTATCGAGAGAGAATGTCTTGCGCTCGTATGGAGTGTACATAAATTTCAGGCATACCTATATGGCAAACATTTCACAGTGCAATGTGACCATCAACCACTCATGTTTCTCGCAGCATCTAAGACTCTGAATGCCCGACTTATGAGGTGGTCGCTGCTTCTTCAACCTTACTCGTTCCAGGTTGAGTATGTTCCTGGGAAAATGAATGTGGGAGCGGACTTCCTGAGTCGACACCCAGTGCCTGATGAAAAAGGTCAATCAGATGCAGAAGAGAATACAAGGGAGGAAAATGGGAACAGCTTGATAACTGAAAATGTTGGAAACATAGTTCCACACCATAGAACAATCTGGAGTGGGGCCATGTAGGCATAACGCAGCCACATTATTCATCTTATCAACAAAACGCCGCAAAAAGAGGAAACAACATTAAAAGAAATTGACTTCACAACGCAATTGGAGATTGGGACTTAAAACTTAACATCGAAACTGGAACTGAACAAGTGACAAATGACGTGGATTCTTAGAAGGATTTCATCAGACCAAGCTCGGAAAAATCATTGGATAAAAAAAACCACCTGACCCGCCCTCGCGCCAGTGCATAATTAACATATACCCCCATTTCATCAGAAATGTTAATCAGCCGCACTTTTGTCTGAATCGCTCCATGGACGGAGGTGAGAAGAGTGTGTGATAAAAAATTTCAATGGACAAGGCAAAAGTCTGGATCCGAGGTACGTTTGTTGGCCCTTGATTAGACTAAGAACCCGATGTATCAAGTGTCAAGTAACGAAAACCCATGTTGTGATGTCAATTGAAATGTATGATTATTAATTAAAACCTCAAAAATGTAAAAATGCTCGACGGGAAAGATTCTAATGACGCAAAGCCATTCCCGGGAAAATATTCTCTTCGATGAAACTGCCATCTCTGATATTCTTAAAGATAATTTTTTACTTTAGGAAGTGCATTACACTATTACATTCTATTCTAAACAATGTGAGAAGTGATGATTCGAAAGCAATCTTGTGCCTTTCACCCGAAACATTGTAAAAGATGCTATCACTGTCTACAGCTGACATGACAGTTCGTGTACTAGAACAAGGCCTTGTTCTAAACAGACTTATCTATGCCTATTTACGATCGGGAAAGCTGAAAGTGAAATCAATTTTTCCTTTCCCCTTTGTCTATAAAAATAATAGGGTTTGGCGAAATAAATATTTATATTTATGTAAAATTTAATTAGAAAAACACTTAGGAACTGCACTACATGAGAAAGTTGTGCTTCGCGGAACACCACCACGCGAAGTGAACGTAACTCATTACTCAACATAACTTAAAACACAACTCCACTCATCACCACACAACACAACACTCAACATCACAACAACAACAGGTAGGAAGAGAGTTATTAGACACAAGAAAAAGAAGTAGTTAATTGGGGAAAAAACAGAGAATTATTTATACACATTGTGAACACCATTGAGTAGAAGAAATGTTATAAATGTATGTCATTTATTTACATGCATCTTGACACCTTTTTCACTCTTGTCATTGTCTCACTGTACACGTTCACTGACCCAGGTCAAATGAAGACTTACACACAGCAGGGAAAAAGTTGATACAAGGCGTACACAGTGTGATAAACCCGACCCCCCCAAATTAACCCAAAAACTAGCTTAGAGAGGGAAAAAAAGGGGGAGGGGGAAATAGTTCCTACTTCAGGAATTTAGGTTCTTTTACCTACTTTTAAAAAATTGTATTGGTAGGATGTATATATTTATGTGAATACTCATCAGTGATTTTTGGTGGCTACATACCCAAAAACCACCCAAAACATCAGCAAACTAACCACCTAAATCAGACCTGAGAGAGGGAAGCCGAGAAAGAAAATGAACCACAAGTGAGATGGAGGATGACTTCGCTATGAGCAGAGCATGGGGAGGCCTTCAGTGGAGCTATACGGGCAGACCTGACGTGGATCCATCAGTCAATGGACCCTGGCTTACCTAATCTTCCAGTCACCAGGTTACATTTCATTGGTCGAACCCACACCCACTTTCAGGAAAAACTGATAATGTTTATTGTTGAGACACCACTATCATACTTAATATGTACAACATCAAAATGTTTACTATGTTTTCACACTTGTTGACATCTCATATATTGATGCTTGTTATTGATTGTCTGGGACAATGGTCCAATGTGCAACTGTTCTATTACTTTGTGTAAAAGCACAATAGAGATGTATGTACTGACCAGAAGGCTCGGGCCAGTCAATAAATGATTAACATGAATTGACCTTCTGTTAATTTGTCAAGTTCAAACCTATCTGTGTACAACTTCTTTGTACATCATGTTGTCAAAATCTAATGTGATTGATTATGTGTTTTGATTGTTAAAAGATAAATTAACTCATAATGACTTACTAAAGGGGGAAATAAAAGACTCTATACCGATCAACTGCTCACATCCATGTTTTCTTCATCTAAATCAGGCTGAGAAAAATTCTCCTGACTTTCCTCAGATTTGATAAACTAAAAGGGGGCTCCAGAGCTAAAGAATCATTGGAGAAGGGGCAGATTCCCACTTAGTAATTACCATTCTTACCAGGGCCATAATCTATATCTCCTAGACAATACTTAACAAAACGAGGCCTGCAGATAACTCAAGGTTCATATTCTGGGGTTATTGAAGATAGAAGAGGATGGGGCTCTACATCTTTTGTTAGAGATGGGGCATGCACTACAGTGATCTCCCACTCCCTTCAAAATATATGACAGATGTCATAGAAGAAACCCCCAAACAGGACATCCTGATTGTGCTGGGAGACTTCAATGCAAAAATAGGTAGAGAGCAAACTAATAAAAAGTGGCCGTATGGAAAGCCTACATACAACTTCAAATGATAATGGATGGAGAGTCATCAACCTGGCAGAAGCCAAAGGACTGCAGATTAGCAGTACCAGACTACAAAGAAAGGATATACACAAACAAACTTGGAAATCATGTGACAAGAGAACCTATAATCAAATAGATCACATTTTAATTAACAACAGAAATGCATCAAACATACAGCAAGTCAGAAGTTATAGAGGAGCTGAGTGCCATAGTGACCATTTCCTCGTTGGAGCAAAATTTAAAATAAAACTTAAGAGAGCTTTCTATACTAAATTACAAAGATTACACCCAACATATAACAGAGAAAAACTACAAGACATTACAGTCAAAGAGAAATTTACAGATGAAATAAAATGTAAACTTGAAACTTTGCAAAACCCTTTGGAGGAAAGCGCTGACCAAACTTGGTTGAACATCAAGAATACAATTCAATCTACCGCAGAAGAATGTCTCGGTGTGTCAACCACGCATAGAAAGAACAGATGGTTCAATCAAAAATGTGAAGAAGCAGTCACTAAGAAGAAGAATGCCAGACATGTATGGTTAAATGACATCAATAACATCCAAAAGGAAGAGCATTATAGAAATGAATGTAAAGAGGCTACAAAATAGTCAGACAGCAGAAGCGAGAATATATGAGTAATATAATCAAAGATTTGGAAACTAATCACCAGAAAAATGAATCCAGAAAGTTTTTTAAAGTACTGAAGTCAATGAAACGAGGGCACCAACAAAACACATATGGTTTAAAAGACAAAAATGGGAATATGATAAATACCAATGAGAAATGTGCAACACATGGAAAGAATATTTTATTGAATTACTAAATTGTGAAGCTCCAAGTAACATTTTCCCACAGGAAGAGGTTCTAACATGCGAACCACAAATTGAAGAACCTACATTTGAAGAATCCTATATGTAATCACACGACTTAAAAACAATAAGGCAACTGGGACTGATGAATTGCTGCTGAATTATAAAGGCAGGTGCCATGCATTACATCTAAAGCTATACGAACTAATAATAAAAATCTGGAGGACAGAAGAATTACCCCATGACTGGAAAGAGTCATTATTGATACCTATCTTTAAGAAAGGAGACAAGTTCCATGTGGAAATTATAGAGGAATATCACTACTGTCCACAAGCTATAAGATACTATCCGCAGTATTACTAAATAGACTAAAACCATATTCAGAATACATAATAGGTGACTACCAGGCGGGTTTTAGACAAAACAGATCAACAATAGATCAGATATTTATCTTACGACAAATAGCCGAGAAACATTGGGAATATAAACATAACATTTTTGTGGATTTTAAAAAGGCTTATGATAGTGTCCATAGGAATAGTCTATGGAATGTTATGCAGGAATTTGGAATACCAAGGAAGTTAATTAACATGACCAAACTATGCATGGAAGATACTTATAATATATCAAAAAA
>JACEFZ010004973.1:0-11310 GCA_014155875.1 Cepaea nemoralis | reverse complement strand
AAAATAAGGCCTTAAAGGGGGGCCCCCCCCCAAAAAAAAAAGGGGGTGGGAGGAATGGAATGTAGAGTGAAGTCACATCTAAAGTGAAGATGTGATACTGAGAAGGGTTAGTGAAACTGATGGAATCGAAGATGGAGATAGCGTGGTTGGTGTCTTTGATATACGAAGGGAGGCTGGCAACCAACGGCTGAAACATGCTGTCTAGAAACTCTGAAATCCGTTCTGTAGGGCAAGAGCAGGCCGAGACGATAGGTCTGCCTGGGTTACCAGGTTTGTGTGTCTTAGGCAGCATATTAAAGGCGGGTTTGCCCATATAGTGTATTTAGGCATAATTAATATAGGCAGTAGCCTTGTTAAAACTAGCTAGGGTGAGGAAATAATTAGCTCTGCTAGTTAAGAATAGAGTAGTGGGGTAATAATTGGTTCTGCTAGTGAGAATAGTGTAGTTGGAGTGTCTACTGGGGTTCTGCACTCTGTCTATTGGACTTTCCTTGTCTTACCCTGATTCAGATTGAGGTGATGAGCTACTCTGATCCATGGCAGAGTTTAGTTTGCTGATAAATATCTGAGCGAGGCCGTAGGCCTACACTCAACTAGTAGGGATCAATATAAGGCGGCCTTCATCAAATGTGTTCTCTTTCTCTAACAGATTCCAAAACAGTTACGAGGAAGCTCTACACTGGGTTTGATGGAGTTCTACTCTGATTAAGAAGAACATCAAATGAACATTCGCTTTATTTTATAAGATGAATAAATACACAGAGGAAAGTGTAGTCAGCACTGTTTATGCTGGGCCTAGGATCCAGTGGGTTCATACGAACCTGGCTCAGTTGAGAAAAACATTATAAACGATTCTTTTGCAATAGGGATTCACCAAGGTTGGGTGATACTCGTTTCTTCACCACATACCACTGAACACTAGTGAGTAGAAAAGGACATTGAACATGGCGTTCTCGTGGAATAATTTAGTCCAGTGAAGAAGTACTTTAGAACCGTTTGTGTGTGACAATCTAGAACAATGGATTAGAACAAGTGTGAGACCTGTGACATTGAAACCTAGTTTTCACGGTACAGAGATCTGTACTTATCTGAGTCATAGGGACCTTAGTCTTTACCATGAGTGACAGATCCATGATTAATGTTAAACGATAACTATTTTCGGAGGATCATGCATCTAGTCGACCCAGTAGATACCGGAGAAAGTCAACGTCTGGAAGAAGAGACGCATCAATGGGTGAGGTCTTCATGTGCTAAGCTATCATGCTGTGGCGTGCCCTTGCTATGATGATGTTCTGACTTGGCTCCTGATCACTGGTCTGATTCTACATACACATTAGCATATTCGACACACATTCTACACATTACACACACACACACACTTCTCACACACATACTCTTTGCTTTAATAAATTATTTGTTGTATTTATTTGTTAAAGCTAGAGTTGTTGAGTATGTTGTGTTGGGGAAGAATGAGAGGGGGCATGATCCAGGGGTGAGTGAGAGTGAGAGAGAGGTGTATACGGACTGAAGGAGTTTTGTGGACGGATTCTGGTGGTTTCTCTAGGATAATAATATTGGGTTAATAAAAATGTGGGTGTTGATTCCCCTCACTCCAGGGACGACACTAAAGTAATAAAGGATTACTACGACAGTCACATTTTCCCAGTAACGTTTATCAATATTTAATAGCGCGGACTGGATTAGTATCTTGACGTCAGACAATTTGAATATAGTATTGTCAGCTGCCACCTGTCCTGTAATTTTAGCCCACTCAAGTTCTATAGGGCTACAGTGATTATGGTACGGCGGAAGTCTCAAGCACCCATGACGATGCTCTTCTTGTCGATTTGATATTTCTTGCTTTTTGGAGTCTGTTTTACAAGGGACAACAATTCTAGCTAGAAATACGTTTCTGGAAATGGTATGTTTTCCACTCGGAGCCATATATTTATTGCTCCTTTTGTGTTCGATGCCGTAGGTATTTCGTCTTCTTGGGCAACTGTCAGAGTCTTGCTTTCTATTCACAGTGGCTCGTGTTCACTAACAGGAGTGAAACAATCATACATACAGAATGATTGCACTCAGACACGCGGCAATATAACTGAAACACTTGAATCACACTCCTAAGGGCACTCACATAATGCTGCGCTCACAATTAGCGGCAATGCCATTTATCAATACATACATACAATATATAAGTCCATCAATGCATGGAAACAAACACTCACTCAGTCTCTACACAGTACTACAAAGCATACAAGCTCGCTCACATCAAGCATCGGGTAATTCATCAATACACTCAGCACTTTCTCCCATGTCCGTCCAGTCTCAAAGTCCTAGGCAGTCTGTTCTAAACTCGAGATTTCGAGTTAGCCCTTGGCTGTTAGTCCACGTGCGGTCCGTGCGTCAGGCTAATCATTGGACCTCAACTGCGTAGTAGGCTGTCAGTCGGGTTCACTGTCGTGCATGTCCATCGTCTTCAGGCGATGGCGATGGAGATTATGACACTCTCCGCCGAACCCTCTTATGAAAGGGATAACCTTTCATCATGGGTGTTTATACCTGGTTTAAATTAATAATTAATTTATAAGTCAGAATCGACTAACCGTTAAGTCTGTTAGACTTTCTCGTAAGTTCATACATTGACATTTATATGGTAACTAGCTGACCCGGCTCGGCTTCGCCCAGTCCCTGGTGGGGAGCATCTCATTTAATTCATATAAGTAGTCATATAAGTTCTCGTTCCCGTTACCGACTGTCTGTCTGTCTGTCTGTCTGTCTGTCTGTCTGTCTGTCTGTCTGTCTGTCTGTCTGTCTGTCTGTCTGTCTGTCTGTATGTATGTATGTATGTGTGTCTTTCTGTCTGTCTTTCTGTCTGTTTGTCTGTCTGACCCGGCCCGGCAGCGCCCAACTCCTGGTGTGGAGCATCTCATTTAATTCATATAAGTAGTCATATAAGCTCCCGTTCCCGTTCCCGACTATCTATATGTCTGTCTGTCTGTCTGTCTGTCTGTCTGTCTGTCTGTCTGTCTGTCTGTCCGTCCGTCCGTCCCTCTCTGTCTGTCTGTCTGTCTGCCTGTCTGTCTAATCATTTATTGGTTGCAGTTAGAACAACCTTAGATAAACGAAGACCAACTTACAAAAAGCATTAGAAAGAGCACTTGAAAGATCTTTACATCTTCCCCAACAATTAACTTGATTAAATGGAGCGGCGGCAGCAGCATCAGCAGAAGAAGGAAAAGGGGGAGTAGACAACTGCAGCGAAAAGGTGGGTCTGTCTATCTATCTGACCCGGCGTGGCTTCGCCCAGCTCCTGGCGGGTAGCGTCTCATTAAATTCATACAACAAAAAAAGTAACTTAAAAGAATGTTCTTCCACACAACATCCATTATTTTTAATGAAAACTCTTTCTAAGCACCTGCATGACTACAGTAACTTCTTAAGCATAAAAAGATGAGTTTGAAAAAAAGATGAGAAATGAAAAATTAAATAATATTGGGTAAGCAGCCGATTTCACACTAAAAAAATATGACAGTGGGCTGCGATGGGATGAAAGGAAGGCGTGTATACAATTTCATCTCAATCGGATGGGCCGTTCGCGAGCGCATAAAGGACATATGGACATACAGACAGACAGACGGAGATCGCCTTTTATATATAAGATGATGCATGATAAATATTCTCATCAGTGCTGACTTGAGGCTATTCATCCCACGTACTGTCCCCTAGTTGGATTTGTACCTTGGTTGAGATTTGACTTCAGCCAGACCTGTAGTTAACAGCGACTAACGCTATCTTTCAAGCAACGCTCTACCTCGCAACAAAAGAAAAACAAGACAAAAATAACATGTTAGGCCGTAAATCATCTCCCTTATGAGATGATTACAGAATTAGAAACCCAACGATATGGTCGGATAATCTAATACTGGTCCAACAACCTTGGTAACTATATTCCACGCAAAGTTGAAGTTACCTGGTGATTTGTAGTTCTTCTGGCTGCTATGAAAAAGACAATATATGCATGCTCACGTTTTCCACATGTCAGATTGTTTCCCTTGTGGTACAATCATCAAACGTTAAAGGAAGTAATTTTCAAATTCTTTCAAAAAAAAATAAAGTGCATTTGTTAATTGTACTCTGAGCGTCATAGTTTAATATTCATTATCAATAGCGACATACATGGCACCATTGAGAAAAAAATAATCAATCAGTGATTCTTATATCACAAATATGTAAATCCTTTCATTCTATTCATCACATGTAAATTTAAGTGTCACAAAAATCATTCACTCGGTCTTTCAGTCATGACTATTTTGGTACAGTCTGCTATTTTTTGTTGTTGTACATTTAGACAATAATTAACAAAGGAAGCGCTATCAAGCTAAGTCACATTAAATCATCAAATTGATAGCAACCAAGATGGCGGTGTAAACTTGCGCTTTGATTCGGACAAGTGATTATGTGTTCATGCTGCGTTTTCATGTAGTATTATTATTATGTAATATTATTCGAGTGACATTTTTCATGTACTAAACTAGTGAATTGACTTTCTTTGTGTGTCCGTTCGTTGGATCATCGAGTGAATTTATTGCGATAGCAGAAAGTTTTTGAAATTCAAAATGGACTCTACTCTGGTGAGCCGTGATATCGATGGAAGACTATTCAGTCAAGTATCCGCGTCTAACACCGGTACTAACCAAGTTTCTGATGTAAGCGTTGGCCTAGACTTCTTTGAGGAAGATGCCATGCACCTACCCAAAACACAGGTGGTCTCGTTGAGGGGCCCAGGAGCGGCCAGATCAACCCCCGAACTGGTGGGAGGTGCATTGGTCGGTCCCGGAGGTGTACCGATAAACGAACTCGGTGAGCTATATAGGTATGAGAACCCAACAAAGTGGTTCTTTGCTGTTGCATCAGAGACACTTTACGAGCGTCTCCATGGGAAAACCATAACTTTAAAAAACCCAGAAATGACAATAGAAATACAACAGGCAGAGAAAGAGAACAAGAGATTAACCTTACACTGGATTTTAGCAACAATGAAAGAAGAAGGTGTGAAGACAATAGTAAAAGAAATAACAGGCGACCCTGAGCCCGCGGTTTTCAGAATTAAACACTCAGCAGGGAAATTGGGAGCCTTGGTACATCCTAAAGAAGGGCAAAACATACCACACTATGTCAATATAAAAGCAAAAGGAGGGCAGAAAATTCGGAATCATAGAATCCTGGTGACCATGCCAAGGAGGAGGACAGTCTGCCTGACATGCGGACAAGATTCACATTGGTCTAATAAATGTCCAACTAAGTCAACAAAGCCAACACCAACCATAAACAACCTAGATGAGTTTCCAGCTCTGCCAGGACTGTTAAAAAGACAACCCACCCAGTCTATCCCGCCCACCCAGGCAAAATCGAAACAAACTACGATCCCAAACCCAGATCCACCAACGACCTCAACCAAGAAGAAAGACCAAAAGGAGGAGGAAGCCTCCTTTAGAAACGACAAAGAGGCAGATACGACAGAGGGTTTCAAGGAAGTCACACATAACAAGCCTCTGCCAGGACTGTTAAAAAGACAATCCACCCAGCCTGTCCCACCCACCCAGGCAAATTCGAAACAAGCTACGACCCTAAACCCAGACCCACCAACGACCTCGACCAAGGAGAAAGACCAAAAGGAGGAGGAGTCCTCTACAACCGACAAAGAAGCAGATATGACAGAAGGTTTCAAGGAAGTCACACATAACAAGCGCAATAGAAGACGGAAAAACAGTGATTGTGAGGAAGAGTCTCCCATAGCGAGGCCAAAGAAAGTAAACAAACAAGACATCCCCACAGAAAAAACAAAAGGACAAAAGCAGACCACAAAGGAAGACGACAACATATCTTTACAAAAATTATTTATCACCACCGACACAGACAATGAAGAGAATCCGGAAACAACAAAAACACACTAAACAGCTACATACAACCAATGTTTTAAAAGGAAAATGTATCTAATTATTAATGTCAATTGTCAATTTATACTCAACATTATTTCTTATTTGATAATAGGATGAGTGACGATATCAAAATAATATGTTTAAATATAACAGGTATACGTACAAAACAACAACACATTTGCACACTTATACACAAATACAAACCAGATTTCATCCTGCTACAAGAGACAAATATACATTCAGATACACATGGCGCACAAATTACAACACAATTAGGACTGAGATATGCATTTTTCAGTTTGGCGGTCCACAACACAGGGTCGGGGACAGCCATACTACAAACATCAGATAGGTGGAACATAATCAAAACAAATCGGGATAGCCAGGGTAGAATCAACATAATACAAATATGTAACAATTCAAACACATATACCATTGTCAACATTCATGCACCACCAAATTATAACTACCAACCACAATTCTATGAAGAACTTGACACACTACTCACACATACATACAGAGGACAGAACATAATACTCTGTGGAGATTTCAACTGTGTATTACAGGCACTGGATATAGTAGGTGGAGAAATGAAGACACAGGTAAGGAGAATTAATGGAGAAGGCACAACCCAGTTAGAGACATTGCAAAACATTTTGGACATACACACCTTAATTGACACATTCAGACACAAACATCTAAATAAGCGAGAAATAACACACACAGATAAATTACACCACACGGGAAGAAGATTAGATAGGATAAATATACTTGCAACACACCACATAATAAACACTCAGCACCTACAAGAGACATTACAGTACACAGACCATAAGCCATATTAGCACACATCAGTTCAAGCAACATAAACACACAAACATTTAAACGTTCACCACATTGGAAATTTAACAACACACTTCTTAAGAATGAAAAATACGTAAAATACATGACACAACTTTTACACATATACACCGACCACATACCGACTGATAACATCAGACAATACTGGGACTTATTAAAAAATACAATACGAAGCAGAACACAGCAACTAGATCCATCATACACAAAGACAGATTAAGACAGGAACAACTTATACAAACAGCCATACAGCTGACAAAACAGACAGCAATGCACCACACTTACACACACTGGAGGAACAGCTAGATCAGCACTAACAACATAGATATCTGGGTGCTCTCCTGAGAACAGAGCTCAACACAATCATACAAGAGACCCCCAGTAAACAATACATGGCAATTGAACAAAATATACAGCGTGGCAGACAAATAGGCAAAATAGTAGACATGCAAGGCAATATGCAAACAGAAACCAGCACAAATAACAGAAGCATTCAATCAATTCTACACTCAACTGTTTTACAGCAGAGACAATAGACACACAGACACAAGACAATTTTCTACAATATAGTAAAAAGCTGTCAGATGAAGACAGAGACAGACTAGACACAGAACTAACACTGGCTGACATAACGAATGCACTCAGCAAAATGAACAAGGACAAGACACCAGGGTCGGACGGTTTAACAATAGAATTCTACCAACACTTCTTGCCTATCTTAGGTGGTCTTCTTCTTAAAGTCTATCAAGACACTTTTGATAAACAACAACTACCAGATAGCTGCAACATGTCTTACATCGCACTCATACCCAAAAACAATACAGACAAAACACGGATGAAAAATTATAGACCAATATCACTTCTGAACACAGACTATAAAATACTTACCAAGGCACTGACCCAGAAACTTAGACCCTACATGCCAAAGCTCATACACCCTGACCAACAGTACGGAGTACCACGTAGAAACATACACCAACACACACATTTCATTAGAGACATCATCACATACACACAGGAGAAAGACTGTCAAGCCTCCCTTTTGTCCTTAGACCAGGAGAAGGCCTTTGACAGAATCTCCCACTCTTATCTACACAAGACATTAACAGAATGCAACTTTGGAATATACTTTAGGAGGTGGATAGAGATCCTGTACCAGAATCCTGAGAGTAAGGTGTTGGTTAACCACACACTCACTGCAGGGTTCCGGCTGACAAGATCGGTGAGACAAGGATGTCCTCTGGCGCCACTCCTATATGTACTGGTTTTAGAACCACTACTAGAAGCAATCAGACAAGACACCAACATCACAGGCACATTCATGCCAGGCGGAGGAGAACGGAAGTTGCTTGCATATGCAGATGACACCGTTTTCTTCCCCGCCAACAAAACATCCATCACAAAGATACTCCATGCATTTACACAATTTGGTAAAGGGAGTGGGGCAAAATTAAACATAAACAAATCACATATAATGGGTCTCGGAAAGTGGAGGAATAAAGCCGATTTTCCTCCAGACCTAACAGCCACAGACAATATTAAGATATATGGCATCACATTTCACAGCAACTCCAGACAGATACACGCACAAACATGGCAAAACCTTACACAAAAAATCATAGACATGCTATACAGATACAAGTACAAGACATCTACAATTTTCGGCAGGAGCATCATTGTCAACACTTTCATTATTCCCAAAATTATATATTTAGTTACAGTACTAGACCCTCCAAGACAGACAATCACAGACATCAACAAGCAAATCAGACGTTTCATCTTTGGCAACACAATTTACTGCATACAGCATACGACACTCATACAGATCAAGAAACAAGGAGGAATAGCACTGCAAGACATATACACAAAGATTCAAGCGCTGAGAATCCAACATATAGGACACATTCTTAGTCACCCAGAACAACACCCACTAGCACTCTACTATATAGAAATGAGACTGCAACACTTAAGGAGAATACATCTTAATATACCACACTACTTTGGAACACTACCAGCATTCTATAAGACATGTATAAAAGCACTCCGAGGGAGAGAGCACTTACTACACCAGACAACACGCCAAATCTACAAATACCTGGTTAAACAACAAGCACCCCCACTACAAGCTAGAATTAAAAGAGGGAAAAAATACTACATACAAGACTATACATGTACATTTACTAATCTCCACAACCCAAACATAACTCCCAAGGCGAGGGAAATTACATATCGTTTGATCTTTAACATGACACCTACTACCGAAAAACAAGCACACAGGTCAAAACGAATATCACCATGTCAACTCTGTAGACAAAACATACAAGAAACAGAAGACCACATTTTTTTACATGCCCAACAGTACAGACTGCACTAGACGCTTTAAGACAACTAATTGAGAAATTCACCAAACAGAAGACAGATATGTACAAGGCAATATTGTTAAACACAATACCAAAAAACCACAGAAAATAATCACATAAGATTGTTGACTGCACTAGCAGAGTACAGGTATGTGGTATGGACCTGTAGAAATGCAGCAACATATAGGTTCAGAACATACAACACACATATAATACAGCACATAGTACAAAACAAAATCACACAAATATTCAAAACCACTTAGACAAAAGGGAATATACACGTTTCAAATTTGTCTGTGGGATTTGGATAAGGTATACAAACATAGAGATACATCTAAATATGTATTAGTTTGTGCATGCATAGATATGTCTGTACATATACATATAAGTAGGTGTGTGTGTGTTTGTGTTTGTGTGTGTGTGTGTGTGTGTGTATTTGTGTGTGTGTGAGTGTGTGTGTGCGCGCGCGTGTCTGAGTGAAAATATACACATAAATGTGTATGTATAATTGGTATGTATATATATATTTGTCGGTAGTGTCTGTTTTGATGTATGTTTGACCCCTAGTCAGGCGTGGATAAACGTATAGTTTTCATAAATGCGTGACGAAAAAAAAATTTCAATTTAATGGCGGATAACAACAGGGATGGCAGCGTAAACTTTTACTTTGATTCAGACAAGTGATTGTGTGTTCATGCTGCTGTTTTCTTGTAGTATTATTATCATGTAATATTATTTGAAAGAAAAAAAAAGTTAGAATTTTATTTCTGTATCATCATCATCATCATCATCATCATCATCATCATCATCATCATCATCATCATCATCATCATCATCATCATCATCATCATCATCATCATCATCATCATCATCATCATCATCATCATCATCATCATCATCATCATCATCATCATCATCATCATCATCATCATCATCATCGTCGTCGTCATCATCATCATCACCGTCGTCATCATCATCATCATCATCGTCGTCATCATCACCATCATCATCATCATCATCATCATCATCATCATCATCATCATCATCAAGTAATGTGTACGCAAGTGTACATGCCATAAATGTAATATTATCGCATATGTGTATATTAATGCATTTGTTGTATTCGGAATTTTACAGGAAAACATGAATTTTAACAAACAAATGTGTTACAGGCCAAATAATCTGACAATTATTATTATATATTATTTATTATTATTATTACTTATTATTATTAAAACGTTTATTACTACAGCTACCATTATTATTAATTTTCCCATTATTATATTTGAATGTGCAACATGAAATATATTGTGGATGTGTGTCTGTGTCGCTGGCAGTAACATATGTATGCGTCTGGGTGTGAATGCAGGTGTGTGTGTGTTGCATGTATTTGCACGCGCATGTGTACGAGTGTGTTTGTGTGTGTGTGCGCGCGTTTACATGCACTATGCCATAAATGTCATAATATAACTGTAAATATGTATGTATTTGCTTTGTTCACACATGTGACACCTAACACTAACAAACGGCAACGCTCTGTAATATACACAAACAAAAGAAAGACACATTACACCTTGTAAATATACATTGATTTGTATGAAATAAACGTAAACAAAAAAAGGAAGTTCACAACTATGTGTTGACACGTGTAGTAGATCGCACTGTTCTTATAAGTACACGCTGGATTACACTGTTCATGATGTTTTAGATTACACTGTTCCGAATGTTTTGGATTACACTGTTGAAGATGGCTTGGCTTACACTGTTGAAAATGGTTTGGATTACATTGTTCTAGATATCGTCTATTTTACACAGTCTATTACTAAGTTAAAATGTTCGAACTATTTGCTGCGCCTATCTCACTTATATACATAAGCGTTGGTACTACGGATGTTACCAAAAGCTGGAATATGGTAAGTTCATACAAATGTGTAGTGCTGTTCTTTTAACACTGTTCGTAAATTGTTATTAATAACAACAGTTTAAAATCACTGTCCTTTCACATTCTCGTTGTTCATTTACTCAACACATTTATTAGTTAAAAATATATTTCGAATAAATAAATAGGACTTGGTCCATATCACAGGAAGTAATTTTTCACAGCGTTCTTTGTATAAATGTATACATAAAAAATTTTTTTTTTGGTGGGG
>JACEFZ010004972.1:7500-11230 GCA_014155875.1 Cepaea nemoralis | reverse complement strand
ACATAAAAAAACTTGGGGGTCCCCCATAAAGCAACCCTTAGGTCAAAACCCGGCCCCGACCGCTATTTTTCTGAACCATTCCCTTTTACAAAAAACGCGGATGGATTAAAAGCACTTCACATAAAATTTCAACCCACAATGTTGCTCCCCCCACTAAACTCTACAGGAAACAAAACTAAAAATTTCGGGAGTAAAAGAACCAAATAGAGGAGGCAGGTTCGGGTAAAACATGGGGAAAGGAAATGAGATGAATACCTGGAGCTTGGTCATATATGTAATCAGGACAAAAATACAGCACCATCCAAAAACTCGGGTGATTGTGTGGAGGGGAACCATGACCACCCTGTGCATGGGCCCTAGCACATGTGAGGATGATATGATGATGAGATGAGATGAAGAAGTTTGAATATCTGAGGAGCATTGGTCTTTGGGGCTAGAATGTTGATTTTCCTTTCAAGCCCCGGTTCAAATCTCAAAAGTTGGATTTTATCTTTTGATTGTACATTCTGTCAGAATGCTGTTCATCCTTCCTTGATGTTATTTTCTCACTTGTATCGTTGACTACTTGCTCGCTTGATTTCAGCCTTACCCAACAGCCTGGTTTTGATAAGAGTGTTATATCTTTTAATGTAGCCAAAATATTTCACATGCCTCTTTTTTTATTTATTTCATCAACTTTTCCTTTCATTCCCAGTTTTTCTAGAGCCTCTGTATCTATTTCCATGAAATACAACATACTCTTCTGTATATCCACATCTCCAGGGCCTTCATTCGACTTTCTAATTGCTTGTTCATTGTCCAGTCTTCTGCAACATATACAATGTTGAATATACACAGTATGTGATAATTCTCTTTTTCAGTGTGTTGTCAGTCTCTCTAGATATTTTATACTAATTTCATGTTGCTGAAACCATTGTTGGCCATTCCTGTTCTCTTGTTGATTTCTGTTTCACTTCTGTCATCATCTATTATTACATGTCCAAGATAGAAGAAACTTGTTACTTATAGTAGTATCTGCCTGTGCTGGCCATTCCTGTTCTCTTGTTGATTTCTGTTTCATTTCTGTCATTATCTATTATTACATGTCAGAGATGGGAGAAACTTAATCTTATATATAAATTAGGATCTCCGTCTGTCTGTCTGTCTGTATGTATGTATGTATGTCCTTTATTTGTTCGCGAACGGCCCATCTGATTGAGATGAAATTTTCTACATGCCTTCCTTTCATTCCAGCGCTGCCAACTGTGATATTTTGTTAGTGTGAAATCGCCTGCTTACTCAGTATTATTTCATTTTCATTTTTCATTATAATTTCATATATCTCAGGGGACCTAACTCTGTAAAAAGTTATTTCAAGGGGCATAACTTTTCTGTATAACTTATAGTCATATTGTGGCATCGTTTTCAAAGATTTATAAACTCTTTGTCCATAGTTATGTACCGGCATATGAGTTATAATAAATAATGATACAATCTGTAAGGCATTTTCAGAGTTTTCATAAAAATAATGCACAATGCATAACATTGTAACTCATCTTTTTTTTGCTTAAGAAGTTACTGTAGTCATGCAGGTGATTAGAAAGAGTTTTCATTAAAAATAATGGATGGTGTGTGGAAGGACATTCTTTTAAGTTACTTTTTTTGTTGTATGAATTTAATGAGAACTTATATGACTACTTATATGAATTAAATGAGATGCTCCCCACCAGGGACTGGGCGAAGCCGGACAGGGTCAGGCAGACAGATAGACAGTCGGGAACAGGAACTTATATGACTACTTATATAAATTAAATGAGATGCTTCACACCAGGAGCTGGGCGATGCAGGGCCGGGTCAGGCAGACAGATAGACAGTCGGGAACGGGAACTTATATGACTACTTATATGAATTAAATGAGATGCTCCACACCAGGAGCTGGGCAATGCCGGGCCGGGTCAGGACAGACAGACAGACAGTCAGTCGGGTAACGGGAACGAGAACTTATATGACTACTTATATGAATTAAATGAGATTGCTCCCCACCAGGGTCTGGGCGAAGCCGGGCAGGGTCAGCTAGTGTAAAATAAATAAGAACCTTTGACATACTGTCAGGTATATTTGGTTTCTGGTGCTGAGCACATGTGAGGGGGCTTCAAATGAAAACCTTAATTGTTTTGGTGTTTGTTTTGTGTGTGTGGGTGTGTGTGTGGGGGGGGGGGGGGGGGGTGAATATATTCTGAAAAAAGTACAGAACAAATGTATAATTTTTCAATGAAGTCACCACTATGTTCAATGCAAGTCTTCCAGTGCTGATTAAGTGCTTGGATTCCTTTAGAAAAAAATTCTCTTGGTCGCGTGTGTAACCACTCGTGCACCACCTACTGTACCTCTTCATAGAAGTCACACCATACTGGACTTTCATTCACAGATGAATTTGTATAGGTTTCACCACTTCGTTGATCCATAAATGGATAACAGAACGCTACTACTCTTTGGTGCATGTCAAAAGTGGGGCAGCCATCTTTAAACTGTCCTTATGACATCACCGTGTTAATCTGCACAGTGATGTCACAAACCTAACACTCTTGACATCCTTAACAACAATATTGAGAGGTTACAAGACAATGGCATGGTTATTGTAATTTCTATCACACTTTCAAGGTTTTCATGTGAAGCCCCTCATATTTTATTATTTTATTATAGCTGCACTCTATGATTCATGTGGTCAGTATCACTCTGGTCACCTGTGCTTCCAGGACATTTCCCAGCAGCTATTTTACACTGCATCGTCTTAGGAGCAAAACTTCACTTTGAGTTGAGTCAAGAACCGACATCACCGCATTCAGAACATTCCCCTCACCTGATCTGTCCTCATCTTCAACAGTAAGCAAAGAGTTCCAATACTACTGCTACTAATACCAGTAACAGTCTGATTATGTGTCTGCCTCGCCTTTCCTCAGAGTCTTAAGTGTTGGTCTGATCCCTTGCAGCACCATTCTCTCCAGGCCATGTTGGTCTGTCTGTGCTTCTGCACTATAAACATGATCCAGAGGACCGCAGCCACCACCTTATCTTGCACCAATGCACATGACCACTGGGTCTACAGTTAACTGCACTACCACATCTCCCAGCCATCATCATCAAGTGCCATGCTGACAGGCATCTGTCACCAGAGTCTCGAATCAGGTCTGTGTTCTCATCCCGAGCATATCATGCTGCTTAACCATCAGGGTATTTATCCCTTGGCTCCCAGCCATAGCTCTGTTTAATCATGGTATTTATCCCTTTACTCCCAGTAATAGCTATGTTTAATCATGGTGTCCGAAAACAAGCACTAGCTGGTATCTGCTGGAAGGTATTGTCAGGGCTGAGAGATTGAAACCACGTGTCATTGCTTATATCGTGCAATTTGCAGTTAGGTATATCCAATTGTATCTTATGCTAGCCTTTGTCCAGACGTGAGAGAATGCTAACCTAACTTCTTAGTCACAGTGCTGCCAGTAGTTTGGACTGGCATTTTAGTGATTACGACACCCCAACCAAGAACTAAGTCATCTTCAAATGATTTCACACCTCCATGATGCATGGGGCTTCTGTGGCAAAGGGGTTACGAAAATAATTTGTAATCCCACACATCACATTCGAAACACAGCTGCAGGCGATTTGGAAGCAGACCGCTTTGCATTGGTTTTCATACAATGGTATAAGTGCTTGTCGTTCAGAAAGTAATGGCAAACTACTGAACGTAAAC
>JACEFZ010004972.1:0-2500 GCA_014155875.1 Cepaea nemoralis | reverse complement strand
CACAAGAAAACCTACATTGATATAGGATTATGGTTTTTAAATTTAATATTGGATTACACAAGGAAGATTTTTTTAAAATTTGGAATGATAGTTTTTAGATCAAATACAAAAAATTACACAAGAAGACCTTAATTAGTATAGAGTTATGGTTTTTAGATTTAGTAACATATTGTTAAGTTAGTTGCATATCCTTTAAAGACGTCGTAGTCAACCCCAGCATTTTTTGGCTGTTGGTGATTTCTTGGCAAGTTTACGTTCAGTAGTTTGCCATTGCTTTCTGAATGACCGGCCATCCATCCATAATGCGCCATGCCGATAAGCGTGGGTGGTCATGTTTTGCCATCTCACTCAATCACCAGAGTCGTGGATCAGCTCTGTGTTCCTGTCTCAACCATGCCACATGGCCAAGCCATCCAGTATTTATTTCTCGGTCTTCCCCTTGATCTCTTCTCTTCGATCTTGCCAATTGTCACCAAGTTCTCCAAGTCATTTATTCTCATAACATTCCCAAAAAATTTTGACTGTCTACATCTAATGACTCTAATCAGTTTACGATCTTCATTTGTTTCTTGAAGGATTTGTTCATTGGTTTTTCTGTCTGTTGATGGTATTCTTTGCATTTTCCTCAGAAACCACATTTCCACGGCCATCAGATATGTTTCAGCTTGTCTGCTCATTATCCACGCATCACATCCATACAAAAGTGCAGGTTCTGTTTAGCACTTCAACACTCTTTTTCTCATTTCAATTGATATCTTTTTATTGGTCAGTATGTTTTTCATCTTGTAAAAGGCCTCTTCCGTCAGTGTGGACAGTTTCTTGGTCTTCCGTCTGTGTGAACAGTTTCTTGGTCTTCCATCCATGTGGACAGTTCCATGGTCTTCCATCTAAGTGGACAGTTTCTTAGTCTGGCGTCCATGTGGACAGTTTCTTGGTCTTCTGTCCATGTGGACAGTTTCTTAGGGAGAGAATGAAAACACTAACCTGCACAGTTTGTGGCAACTCCACTAGCCAGGCGGCCTTCATTCCTTAGGTTCAAACCACACCCAACACCGCATGGTACAATAGCAAGTAGATGATAGTGACTAGTTGTTATCACACTCTGATCTATGTGTCCAGTCCATTGTGTTTGATCTTTTCTTCACCAGACTGTAAACATGATTCTTGATCATCTGGACATCGATAAGCTCAACTACCGTGTGGGGAACTCCAGGGTATGTCTTCTTGTGTTTGTGTCTGTGTATTCAAATCTACTGCTGTGTGTGCTTGCATCACTTGGAGAGAGATGGCGTATGTGTCTGTCTGTTCCTTCAGTGGAGGGTGTATGTCTGTCTGTTCCCTCAGTGGAGATTTGGTGTATGTCTGCTTGTTCCTTTTGAGGGATTAGATATATGTGCACGTGTCTGTGTGTCAAAATCTACTGCTGTGTGTGTTTGTATTACCTGTAGAGATTGCATGTGTCTGTCTGTTTCCTCTGGAGAGATTGGGTGTATGTACATGTGTCTGTTGCCTCTGAGGGGCTTAGGTGTATGTGTTTTTTTCCCTGTGAGGAGATTGAGCGTATGTACATGTGCCTGTATAACATCACTGGAGATTGGGTGTATGTGCATGTCTGTCTGTTTCCTCTGGAGAGATTGGGTGTATGTGTATGTCTGTTTCCTCTATAGAAATTGGGTGTATGTGCATGTGTATGTCTGTTTCCTTTATAGAGATTGGGTGGATGTGTATGTCTGTTTCCTCTGGAGAGATTGGGTGTTATGTGCGTGTGTCTCTTACCTCTTGAGGAGATGGATGTATGTGCTTGATTGTGTATTCATGTCTCCCTGGGGAGATGGAGTGTATATGCACATGTGTATGTGTCTTGAAACCTGCTGCTGTGTGTTTGTATGTTTAAATGGAAACAGGTGGCATTGAGTGCATCTGTGTATTGAAATCTTCTCTTATGTGTGTTTGTGCCAGCTCAGGAGAGGAGGTGTGTGCATGCATGACTCTATGTGAGTGTGCTGTGTATTTTATGTGTGTGGGCGTGTGTGCGACTTTGAGAGAGAGAGAGAGTGTGTGTTTAGATGTCTAGTCAGCTGCTGCACAGCAGCTGTTGTTTCTGAGTGCAAAGTATGAAAATAGTGGTGGAAATATTTGAAGTCACTTTGTATTATTGACTGGTAAGGAATCGTGAGCAGTGGTATTTTGGTTGGTAATTGTCTTTGGTAAACAGTTGTGATGGACAAATAATAGTGTTGTTTAAAAACTAATACTGATGTTTACAGACAATAGGCAGAGATGTTTAGAGACAATAGTGATGTGTGCAGACAGTAAGTAGTGATGTTTATAGATAATAATGTTTACAGACAATAGTGATGTGTGCAGACAGTAAGTAGTGATGTTTATAGATAATAATGTTTACAGACAATAAGCAGTGATGTTTATAGATAGTGATGTTTACAGACAATAGGCAGAGATGTTTTGAGACAATAGTGATGTGTGCAGACAGTAAGTAGTG
>JACEFZ010004971.1:20000-35381 GCA_014155875.1 Cepaea nemoralis | reverse complement strand
GGGAAAAATTTAAAAATTTTTCCGGGGAAGGGGAAACCTTTTTGGGCCAAAATTTTTTGCTGGGTTTAGTTCTTTCCATTAAGTTTGGAGTGATCCTTCCCTGCTTTGGAGGGGGACCAGATAGCTGTTCAGCCAACCCCGGGGGTTTTCCGTTTATTCATGCTTAGGTTGAATAACGGGCTATCTCCTACAAGTCTCCACTTTCATATTACTCACAGGGGAGTACCTACCCATCGGCTGGCGCTGGCTGTTTAGCCCATGTCAGTACAGTCTAATTTCCCACCTTAATATCACAGCCCTCCTTCATATGATGGTACAAGCTCTAGCGATATCTTTAATAGCTTCATCCTGTGATCCGGCTTGTTTAAATACTCCCAAGAAAAGCCTTCGTTGTCCTTTCAGTTGTCATAGATCAGATGTTTTTCCCAAAAATTGGAGCTACCGGCATCGCTGTCTTACTTTGCGGGCAGCTTCCAGAATATCCAATGTCACTCCCCACCGATTCTCTATAAATGTCCCAATTCATCCTTTTTGCCCCCTCTGCCTTATTTGATGCCGCCTCTTGGATACAAGTGCCAGGTCGATGGCCGTGTCAGGGTCCCCCGGTCTCATTGCTAGCCTAGTTTATGTTCCATCATTTAGACAGACCACATCCGTCTCAAGCAAGGCCTCAGCAACAGTAGTACCCATATGTGGTCTTTCCCAACCTGTCCTACTCACTGGCGCATGCATTTGAAGTCACCACATATAAGATATCTGGTACCACGGGTATCCACTTAGTTTAGTTTAGTTTAGTTTAGTCGACGGTTCAACATCACGGCACACAGGTGCAACCCATCAGTGCTCCATTCTACTCCTACCTCAAGCCTGAGTCCAGAGAATCTCAGCTCAGTGCACTAACTCTGTAGCACCGGCGAGTATCCTGAAAAACCTTGCTCGGGCAGCGCCGTTATGCAAACTACTGAGCATAATCTTGCCAAGAAATCAACATACAGCTGAAAGATGCTGATGTTGACAGCGATGTCCTGTAAAGGATATGCAAAACATTTTAGCGCCGTTATGCTACTCTTTTTCGATTTCTAACTGCTAAGGGATTTTGTACGTGCGTAACAATACACACGGGCGTCCTATCTCAATAACCAGAGACCAGTGGAAATTTTGTTACTAGAAGTCCACGTGAAACATTTCCGGCCCTCACCGGGGCTTGAACCCGGGACCGCCAGCACTCAAGGCGAACACCATACCCCGAAACCACTCAGCCCTCTCGCCCCCCCCCCCCCCCCTCGGTGGGAGAGGGGAAGGGGGTATCTTACTGAACCTTTCAACCAGTTCCCAACTTTCTCTGCTTACGTAAGATTCTCCATTTACATATATATTTATCAGGTTTTCAGCTGTATTGTCCGAATTTTATCTGCATCCCCTGCACTTCTTTACTCTCCTGACCCCACTCACTCATATCCCAGTATCGAATAATGTAAGCCAACCTTAACCACCAGAGCCTGCCCATATCTTCCCTGCCCAGTTGGGTTGATGTAACATGTATAGCCAGGGCACTCAACAGAGTTTGTCTACAGTACTTGTAACATCAGGACATCAAAATCGTAGACTAGTTTCTCCAGTTGTTTTGCACTACAGCATTTCCAATACCCACACGTAAATTGTTGAGTCCCAAACGATCCGTTGTTCTTCTACCCCCTTCTGGTTCCAGCCCTCTTCTTCCGTTCCTTCCACCTCTCCTCTACCTCTTCAAAGCTTCATTTTCTCCTCGCTGGCTGTTGTCAAAAGTATCAAAGCATAATGCTGGGATTACACCTACAGTACTAATGTTTCGCAAACGCTTTCGACTGTTCCTGTTGTCTAAGTGCTATAACTCTTTGTGGGGCAATGCCTCGTGAAAATCTTGTAACATGACCAAGCAAGCTGGTTTGATGTTTTAATACAGTCGAACACTCACTGCATCCATTCCAACCAACGTTGTGTACTGGATTAGCTGCCATACCAACACTTTAAAACCAGCGCGACACGGTCTGCAGCCAAATAGGTCGCCTTTTTTGTTTCGACCGCGGGTAAGCGGCATTATGAATAGCGTTCGCAACGCCATCGCCACGGAGGAACTCCACATTAAGTACATTTTCCACAGTAGTTTGAGGTTCACAAGGCACCCGTATACATTTTAGTAGAAGCAGATTTCAGTGCAATCCAATCTTGAAAGATGTTCAGACTCCGTTCAATTGTCTTCCTATCGAACCTTCAACGCTGTTGTCAGCTTAACTACGTAACCATTCCCCCAACGCGTCCGCTGACAGGAATGATGATCATCATCATGTGCCATGCCGATAAGCATGTGCGGTCATGTTTCGCCATCATACACTATCATCAGAGTCATGGATCAGCTCTGTGTTCTCTTTTTAACCGTGCCGTGTGGTCAAGCCATCCAGGTATTTACTTCTCTGTACTTCCCTTGTTCTTTCCCCCATAAATTTTTCCAGTTGTCACCATGTTCTCTAGTTTGTCTTCTCATAACGTGCCCAAAAATTTTGACATCCCATGATTGCTTAGAGTAAAATCTTTGCTTCCTTTAATGGCAGCTGTAGACGTGGGCGACCTCGAAAGTTAGGCATCGATTTCACGCCACGGTGGTCTTGACTATGTTGCCATGACAGAAGCTTTAATAAGAGCTTCTACCGTTCGTAAGCTGGTGAAATCATGTTACTGTTGTCGCCCAACTCACGCTAGTCGATCCGCTTCCTCAACTTCACGACGTGAATGTTTTTATTTGTCACGTCCCGGAACAGTTTTATGCAATGGGACTGTGATGTGATAGCTTCATTACATGTTGTAGGCCTGAATACAGGAGGTATAGAACAGGCTGTCAACTGTTCACTCACTTTTTAAGGGCAATGAACCCAGACGTCAAACCGGTGCCCGACCGTGCTCATAACATTGTCAGCACAGTTCACTATCAACTTCGCTAGCGCACTAGCTATAATAAGCATAATGGGGGGGGGGGGGAATGTGAGATACAGCCTTCCTCGGAATACATACCAATACAGTTAATTCCCCAAAGCGAAAAGCTTTAACGGTCTGTTGGAACTAACATGTTGACTTCTCGTCCTTGACTTCGAGACGTAAATTACAAGTATTTCATAAGTCGAAATAGGTTTCCTCCTGATGTCGAGGGACACTGGTAGTAATAAAAGCTAATTCACACGCTGGGGTTGACTGTGACGCCCTGTAAAGGATATGCAACCAACTCTAATTAATAAACACGCAAAAATCAGTCCAGTGTACTCCCCAGTAGTGGCAACTAGAAGAAGAAGTAGGACGTGTGAGGACTAAGCTTGTGTTCAAAGCGAGCTAACGCAAAGACACAAGTTTCGTGTACACTATATTTCGGATATACAACATGTCCTGCCTCTGTTGCTGTTATGTGTAAATTATCTATCACATATTGAGTTCCAAGTTTTCTTGCCACGCTCCGTCTTGTCTTCTGTTTTTGTGTCGCTGAAAATTTTAAATTTATCTAACATTGTGTCAGCTCTCTATCAGCTTGCCTGTCTGTCTATTAATGCTCTTATTTTTACACACAAACACAGACACACACACATACACACACACACACACATGCACGTCCAAGAGGCGGCATCAGACATAACATGGAGTGTCCTTTGGGACAATGGAAGCGACCACCTCCCCTGTTCTGTACTGACACCAAAGTCCAGCACATTCAGGGATATAAGAGCCCGCAGAGAATTCAGTTATGATTGTAACCACTCTTCGCTCTTGAGGATCATAGGGACGGTCTAAACCAATGATCAGTATATACTTCACCCTAACACCATGGTGGATACCAGAGGTGGATAAATCATGGAGGGAAAAGAGAGCGGCCATAAGGAATTTGCAGAGAAGGCGGAGAGCAACAAACTCAGTTGACATAGACGCGGGATGTTAAACTCCAGGCCGCAGAGGCAAAAAGGATGCAGTTGGGACAATTTATAGAAGAAGTCGGTGGGGATGTGACATTTAGTATATTCTGGAGGCTGCACCGGCAGATGTACAGACAGGCGATGCCCGGTACGCATGACACAGATTATGATGATAACAACTGATCTATGACAACTGACAAGGACAACGGAGAGACTTTTCTTGCACGATATTTAAACAAGCCGGATCAGCAGGATGAAGCTATTAAAGATATCGCCAGAGAAGACTTGTCACCAGTCACTATGAAGGAGGACTGTGATGTTAAGGTGGGCGAAATTAGACTGGTACTGAAATGGGCTAAACAGCCAGCGCCAGGCCCGGATGGGGTGATGTGGCAATGAGGTGGTCAGTCTCACATCAACCCCTCTTGATCGCCTTTTACGACGTTCATGGCAGGGTACAGTATTACTATTCACTGCTCCCATTACTGACCCCGGTAAGACACGGGGCGGCCGACATTTTTGCACACACACACACACACACACACACACAGACACACACACAAACGCAAGCACACACACGCGCGCACACACGCGCATACACGCGCGCACACACGCGCACTCGCATACACACGCACACACAAGCGAGCGCGCACTCACGCACACACGCGCGCGCGCACACACGCACGTAGTACACACGCGCGCACACGTGAGCACACGCACGTAGTACACACACACATGTATGGACGTACACACACACGTACGTACACACCCTCACGTACGTACACACATTCGTACGTTCACACACACGTACGTACACACACACGTACATACACACACAGACACACGTACGTACATGTACACGTTTACAAGCATTTGGTTTTCTCGTACCCACTAGTTACTATGGCTTCAAATTATCGATGTGAATATCATCCTGACATGATACTACACCAAGAGGACACCGGCATGTGGGTATGCCAGTTGTGCAGATCCCGAGACACTGACAGGTAAATTCTCTACAGTTTTAAAAATTAGTTTAGTTTAGTTTAGTTTAGTTTAGTTTAGTTTAGTGTAGTGTAGTGTAGTGTGGTGTAGTTTAGCTTAGCTTAGCTTAGCTTAGTTTAGTTTAGTTTAGTTTAGTTTAGTTTGGATGTGAAACTTGGACAATGAGCAGTCAAGCTGAAAAACATCTGATGGCTGCAGAAATGTGGTTTCTGAGGAAAATGCAAAGAATACCATGGAAAGACCGAAAAACCATTGACCAAGTACTGCAGCAAACAAATGAAAATCGTAAATTGATTAGAGAAATTAGACGTAGACAGTCAAAATGACACGTTATGAAAAGAAATGGATTGGAGAACTTAGTGACAACTGGCAAGATCGAAGGGAACAGACAAAGAGGAAGACCGAGAGGAAAATACCTGGATGGCTTGGCCACATGGCATGGACGAGACAGGAACCCTGAGCTGATCCACGACTATGGTGATCGAGTGAAATGGCGAGTCATAACAGCCAACGCTTTCCGCCATGACACAAGATTAGTGTCTGAGATCTTGTCTTGCCATTTCTCCTCTTCCTCCTCCTCCTCCTCCTCCTCCTCCTCCTCCTCCTCCTCCTCCTCCTCCTTCTTCTTCTTCTTCTTCTTCTTCTTCTTCTTCTTCTTCTTCTTCTTCTTCTTCTTCTTCTTCTTCTTCTTCTTCTTCTTCTTCTTTTTCTTCTTCTTCTTCTTCTTCTTCTTCTTCTTCTTCTTCTTCTTCTTCTTCTTCTTCTTCTTCTTCTTCTTCTTCTTCTTCTTCTTCTTCTTCTTCTTCTTCTTCTTCTTCTTCTTCTTCTTCTTCTTCTTCTTCTTCTTCTTCTTCTGCGTTTATCCGGAGAGTTTTTTCGGACGTGATCGCTTTGTGCCTGTTTACAGCAGAGCTGCGTTCTTGCGCCGTTAGGCTGACACATCCGAATTCTGCGGGCATTTGTTGACCGGGTTAACCTTCTCGGAGGTTTCGTAGAACGTTTGACTCTCACTGTTGTGGTGTTATCCCCCATCCTAGCTGGCCCATAGAGAACAATCAAAGTCTTCCCGGTTAGCCCTCAAGGGAAGGCAGGGGCAGACCATGGGCATTCCTGCCATCCAAAGAGGCTTCCATAATTGCAGAGCCGACACACAGCGCTCTGGTTCTGGGCTCACCCAAGGAATCATCACGTCCTGCACATGGCTGCTTAGCCTCACTTCCGTATATCGGGCCTTCCGTTCACCATAGGCTGTTCTTCCGGAAACCAGAATAATGCAGTTTGCAGATGACATCCACACAGTGAGCTTTCGATTCCGATTTTCCACGTAATGGATTTGCTATCCAAGCAATATTCCATTTCGTGCCACTAGGACACTTGTTCCACCTTTAATGACGCACACACAATGGGCTTTTGATTCGTACTTTTCATATAATGGATTTGCTAGCCAAGCAATATTCCATTTCATGCCTCTGGGACGCTTTTTTTATGTTTAACCGCCATGCTTGTGGTGTGAAGTGTGGCAGTCTAAATACATCTTCATGCACCTTTAAATGTCAACCTGAATGTAGTTAAAGTAAGCTGTAGTCAACTTGAGCTTGTTGATATCTCCATAGAGCTTGTCCTCAAATGAAGCAGGTGTGGGCCAAAATATCTTTCTCTGTTCTGCATATATTGGGCACTCCTGCAGAAAATGTTTAGCTGTCATTTTACCAGTACCACAATTACATTCATCGGTATCTCCTTGTGGGCCAAAATATCTTTCTCTGTTCTGCATGTATTGGGCACTCTTGCAGCAAATGTGTATCTGTCATTTTACCAGTTCCACAATTATATTCATCGGTATCTCCTATCTTTAGTTTATTGATCAAGTGGTATTTCAGCCTGTTATGTCCTGTGCGGAGTCTGAAGATTTCTGCTTTTTCTCTTCGGTCGAGTTTGTAATATTCATCATCTTTCTAGTGGCCTGGATACCCTGATTCCCGTTTGGTTCTATAAGTGCTTTTAAGTGCAACATAATGCAATATAATATACAATTTAATATGCAATATAATATAATAAGTGCAGTAAAGGTTTATACCTCTATTGACACCCCTGTTCTAAAGGAATATAACATTTTCATTTGTTTATTTTGCAGTACTACCAACGATGTGTCAGGCCAAACAGAAGTGAGTTGTTTTTTTATAACACACACACACGCGCGCGCGCGCACACACACACACACACACTCTCTCTCTCTCTCTCTTTCTCTCTCTTTTTCACACACACACACACACACCACACACCCACCCACATTCACACACATACCCACCCACCTACCCACCCACAGAGAGAGAGAGAGAGAGAGAGAGAGAGAGAGAGAGAGGAGAGAGAGAGACAGAGAGAGAGAGAGAATTGCATTTATTTGTGTGATTTTATATTGTTTGCATTTCCACAGCTGTACAGCAGTTCCTCTAATTATATTCATATTTTAATATTTCAGGTACATTTCCAAGATCCTCTCATAGGACAGCCTACCGTCAGATCGAACAACTTTCACGTGACCTCAACCTGGGAGAGGCGCTGAAGGTAAGTGTTGGAGACTTTATTTTTTCTTAAATGTTCATATCCCATGCAGGAAGTTGCAGACAACACCAACCCTTTTCAGCTGCCGTTGATGTACTAGGCAAGTTTTACGTTCAGTAGTTTGCCATTGCTTTCTGAACGACCGGCTCCGACACCAACACGTTATAACACAACGCGACACTGTCTGCTGCACAAATCGGTCGTAGCTGAGTTTCGAACTCCCGGTCAGCGGCTCACGTACCGCGTTGGCAAACCTTTGGCCATGGAGATCGGCTGGAAACTACAGCCATGTAAAAAACTTCACAGGTTGACTCAGTGTCTTTTTTTTTAAATAGTTTTTTTGTTTTGTTTATTCGCTCGCTGTGTACTCAAGCGTTGTCAATACACTGCTACCCACTGTTAGTACACTGGACTTAATTTTGCGTATGGATTAGCTTTCCCTCTTACTAGTGTTGCTCGCCATCAGGTGAACCCACGCCAGTGAGTGGTTTGCTTTACTGCATTTAATTTCGATCTCGTCTTTTGATTTGGCACGTGATAATATTCTACTTCGTAGGTACTCGAGGCTCTTTACTTGTTTCAGGGGGTGTTCTTTTAGATGAATCATTTTGTTTTTTCTTCTTTAGCTATAGTCATTACCTCAGTTTTACTTGTGCTAATTATCATATTATGTTCTGTACACCTTTGTTTAAACTATTCACGTGGTCTTGTAATTCTGTTTCTGATTTTGCTATTAGTACTTGATCGTCTGTAAATAGTTCTTTAATGGTGTGATTTGCCGTTGGCTCTTTATCTGTGTTCTGTTCGTTATGCGGTGTTCTTGCTGTCTCTGGTTTGTTTACATATGCTGTCTGTATATGTTATTATGAACAATAGAGGGGACAAGACACCACAATGTCGTACTCCAGATCTTATGGTGAAGGGTTCTGAGTGTCCTACATTTGTTCTCACTTTGCAATTGCCGTCACTGTTGTTGTATAAGTTCCTACCGTTTGGTTTAGTATAGACAGTAGTCTTTTCCTTGCCACTTTTTTTGCGCTTGCTCGCTTTGAACTCAAGCTTAGTGCATACACACTACTTATAGTAGTGCTGGACTGAATTTTGCATGTAGATTAGCTTTCCCTATTAACAGTGTCCCTCGCCCTCATGCGAACCCACTCCGACTTCAGAGGTACTTGTAATTTACGTCCCCAAGTCAATTTCGAGAAGTCAACATTTTTAGTCCAACTGACCGGTGTAGAGGTTGAACCCTTTACCTCGGCATCAACAGACAGAATATTTCAGAACATTCGTCCTTATCCATTCGGCCAAGCTAACCTACTTCAATCACTTTCTATCTGACCTCACAAAAAAGTCAATGACCCTTGTACAAGTTTTAAGGCACAGTGGACATATGGTGTTAGACATACATTGGTTAGACCAATGGGCACTTGTCTGTGTTATGTCGGAGAACTGAAACACTTCCTAGTGTCCCATGTAAAGCTGGGTCAGAGGTCATTATGGTCAAATGGATAAGAACACTCGTTCATAAACATCTGGTGTGCTGATGCTGAGGTAGCGGGTTCAACCCCTACACTAGCCAGTTGGACTAAATTGTTGACTTCTCATCCGTGAGTTGGGAGCGTAAATTACCAGTACCTCTTAATTAGACAGCAAGTCAAATGATTTGGCTATGCAAGTAGGTTACCAACTAACAGTATACCACAACAAGCAATGATGTACAGACCAGAGGGAAGCAGAGGAAGAGACCGACCACGTAAACGATGGACAGAAGGAATAGCCGAGTCCATGAGAATCTCGATACAAGAAGCGAGCACTCTCCCGCTGTTTATGCTTCACCTCAACACAGCAAGGTCCAAGAGGAACAAGATGAGATGAGATAATGAGATCATGCCAGAAACGCATGGTCTTTTCATAGCCCTTTTTGAAGACACAACGCATCCTTCTGTGCAGGCTCTGACTGCTAGTTCTGGTGTCAATTTAATTAAATTAGAAATAGTTCAAGTAGACGGGTCTTGTAGTCATGTAAATATAGGGCTTGCTTGACCTTCACATAACTTGTATGCATCTCCATTTTAGGTCAAAGCAAAGGAGTTGGTAACTGCATTTCTACAAGGGAAAGGACAACTGAAAGCACAGGAGTATAAATTAATTGCATGTGCGTGTATCCGTATCTCAAGCCAACTAAATAATGAAACAAGGACTCTTAAAGGTGAGAAATAGCAAATCTTAAACAGAATCCTTTTAGCTCCCGCCACAAGTCATTCCTGACCCACTCTCACGCCTCCTATAGTGTCCGTATTGTGACCACGTATACCCTTTGCGTGTGGCTGGCGTCCGACGCTATCACCCGCCGCTGGTCAGACTCTCAGAATCTTCCCGGCAGGTACGGTCGGCGTTCGAAGCGAAGTGGCTGGGTTGAAAGTGCCTAGCACATTATATCAACGGCTTTCTGCGGAGGAGTATTGGTGACTGATCGTACCTGTTGTCGTCTGTTGGAACTAGTGAGTGTTAGTGAGCGATGTGTCGAAGCATCTCTGTGAAATGTTTCCTAATGGCAAGTCTGCGATGAACGTCTGTACATGTTGAGGTGTAGAGCTGAAGTGTGTTTTTGTGACAGTCGCGTTGTCAAACAACACGGCTTCGTGACGTAGCCTTCATTGTGCTACTTAGTGCTCTCATTTGTTGTTCTATCTGATTTTGTTAACTGACATGTGTGCAAATCAGTTCCTACTCTAGACGCCTGTCATTTACCGTATAACACACATGTCGGAGGCCGTAGCCTAGGGATAGTCTACATAAATTCACAACCTTGAATTACTGGGCTTGAACCCAGCCACATACGATTTTGGAGCAGATCACTCTCGTGAATTTTCACATTGGTGTGAACATCAGCAGTCAGCAAACTGAACATAAAATTGCCTAAAACATTACAGTCTATAAATCCTGTGGTTGAATGCAATGAAAAATATTAACTATGAGTCAAACACCGTATGGCTGATGCGCCTTAAGGCGTGAGTTCTTTTCTTACTTGTATATATTTCATTTGGTTTGTATTATTTTTATGCTTTAAGTAATTTATAATAATTTGTAATCATCATTGTGTTTAATATTTTTTTTGTCCTCAGATATTTACAAATGTGTAAATATGTATAATTGTTAAAGTGCTCGTTTGTTTTCTGGTCATCAGAGATAGGCAACGCCGCCGAATTAACACCAAAAGAAGTTCAAGACAAGGTCCCATTGATAAAAGAAGAGCTTGGAATCGAAACAGGGTACTCGACTACGGATACTTTCATTGTACGTAATTATTTAATTGAACATCTATCATCATCATCATCATCATCATCATCATCATCATCATCATCATCATCATCATCATCATCATCATCATCATCATCATCATCATCATCATCATCATCATCATCATCATCATCATCATCATCATCATCATCATCATCATCATCATCATCATCAATCATCATCATCATCATCATCATTCACCATCAATCATCATCAATCATCATCAATCATCCATCAATCATCCATCAATCATCCATCAATCATCCATCAATCATCCATCAATCATCCATCAATTATCCATCAATCATCCATCAATCCATCCATCCATCCATCCATCCATCCAACAATCCATCCATCAATCATCCATCAATCATCCATCAATCATCCATCAATCCATCATCATCATCATCAATCATCATCATCAATCATCCATCATCATCAATCATCAATCATCATCAATCATCCATCATCATCAATCAACCATCATCAATCATCCATCATCATCAATCATCATCATCAATCATCAATCATCATCAATCATCATCAATCATCATCATCATCATCAATCATCATCATCAATCATCATCATCATCATCAATCATCATCAATCATCAATCATCACCATCATCATCATCAATCATCATCAATCATCATCAATCATCAATCATCATCATCATCAATCATCATCATCATCATTCAAAATACAGCGGTACTGTTTTTTTTTTCTTCAAAAACGGTACAGGTGCCGGTCGTTCAGAAAGCAATGACAAACTACTGAACGTAAAATATGAATAGGAATCACGAACATCCATAATGCTGGGATTGACTGCTACGTCCTGTGAAGGACAACTAAATGTAATTAAAATAATAAACATAATATGCCACAAGGCATGAAAAGTGTCAATTCTTACGTTGACATTTGCTGTTATGTTTCCATTTTCAGGCACGGTTCTGCCAAAATCTTGGCCTTCCAGAAGAGATACAAGTGCGTGCATCACAATCAGCTAGAGAAGCTGATGCCAGAAATTTAGGTTCAAGGTAAGTACTACTAGGGTAAGCGCGAATAAAGTTTTTCTGTATGTTGCCATATTTCTTGCCTCAAGCAAGCCCACCCCCCCCCCCCCCCCCCAGGTGTCAGCATTATCATACGTCCCTCTACTTGCTGGTGAACCCCTGTCCCCCTATAAGGGAGATGCGTGGTCTTGAGGTATGGTGTCTACCTCGAGTGCTGGAGGTCCCGGGTTCAAGCCCCGGTGATGACCGTGATTTTTTTCTCGTGGACTTTTAGTAATAAAAATGTCAACTGGTCTCTGGGTAGTGAGATCGGACGCCCGTGTGTATTGTTGCGCACGTAAAAAATACCTTGGCAGTTGGAAATCGAAAAAAAGTAGCCTAACGGCGCTGCCCGGGCAAAATTTCGAGGTAAAAATCTACCCAAAGTACTTTCAGGATACTCGTTGGTGCTACGGAATTCGTGCACTGAGCTGAGTATCTCCAGACTCAGGTTTGAGTTAGGAGAAGATCGGAGCACGTATGGGTTGCACCCGTGTGTCGTGATGTTGACCCTTCGACTAAACTAAACTAAACTGAACCTCTGTCTCTTCTTCCAGAAACCAGGCCTTCCATTACCGTTTTTTTCCAAACCACTCATGTTTCAGCCTCTGAGACTTTATACTGTTTATCAGGCAATTCTCTTTAATGTTCAGATCAAGAAAAAAAGAAAAGAAAAATCACAACAACAGAAATGAGATTCCTGAGAAGAATACTCAATGTATCAAGAAGAGATCAGATCAGAAATGAAGAAATCAGGACTAAAGTGGAGATTAAGGCAGCACTAGATTTTATTAGAAAGCAGCAAGTCAAATGGTTTGGCCATGCAACCAGTCAACAGCATACCACAACAAGCAATGATGTACAGACCAGATGGAAACAGAGGAAGAGGCCGACCACGTAAACGTTGGACGGAGGGAATAGCAGAGTCCATGGGAATATTGATGCATGAAGCCCATAATCAGGCACTCTCACGATGTTTATACTTCACCTCGACACCGCTAAGGTACAAGAGGAACATGATGAGATGAGATGAGATGAGTTCAGATCATGTTGAATGTCAGTATATTTCTTCTTCTAAAACCACGATATACTAAGAACTTTTCTGTAACATTTAAGGTCACAAGTCTCAGTTTGATTCTGTAGTGTTTGTGAAATGGTCCATCACTGACATCTGTATGTTAGTACTGAAAGTTGCATGTTCTCAAGTTGTACTACAACGTGTTGCTGTGTTGTGCTGTGGGTTCTTAATGCTGTTTAAACTCAACATTGCTATTGCCAGCCTGTGTCAGAAAGCAATGGCAAACTACTGAACGTAAACTTGCCAAGAAATCACAAACAGCTAAAAATGCTGGGGTTGACTGCAACGTCCTGTACAGGATATGCAACTAACTTTAACATTAGTGTCATTAGTTACTCTGGCAGTGAGAAGTATTTAGATAATTTATGTCAGGTACCACATTTATGCTGTTTCCAAGCAATTCCTAATTTCCTTGCACAATATTATGAATTAAACAGTGTTTAAACAGTGTCTGTGTCTTTATCACTCATTTAAATAATTTTGGACCTCTTTTTCCAGCATACATCGGGATACCCTCGCGGCAACGGCAATCTACAAAATATGTGAGGGTACTGCCACAAAAATAAGTTATGCAGGTGAGCACAGCTCTGTATTTTATAGTTCACTAAGTAGTTCATAATTTCATTTGGCCAGAAGGTTTGTCTAGATTAGTCATATTTTGGGCAGTCTTTGAGTATGTGATCTGCTGTCTGTGGCACCAGTCCACATGTGCACTGGGCTGATTTGCCAAATTTGAGTTCTGTATGTGATAAGATCGAACAAACGAATGAACTTTATTTTCAAAGGGTTAAGAATTGGGCACGCAGGCCCGTCTAACATTCTGCCCTTCTATCACTCTCTTTCATAAATTATTTCATTCACACATCATGAGACTGATGAGATTGAAGGTTAGAAAAAACGTTCTTGAATATTATGCAAAACTAGGTTTTATTTATGGCATTGTATCCTGGACAATTAGTAAGTAAAAATAATGAAAAACAGAATTTTTTTATGCACGTGGGCGCATCAAGCATATGGTGCAAGACCCATATATTTGTTACATTGGTCAGCATTCAGGGGTCAGTACCATACCATCAGCCTTTGCTTTCCAAGACATGTCTTGGTACCCAGTTAGACTGTCTGGAACTGGCAGCCCTGGGCAATTGTCCAACGACGGAGGCACGTGGAAAGGAAGGGGATGTTTAGGAGGAAAGGGCAGGCGTAGAGGTGATAGCATCATGACCTCACCTCACCTTAAACAGATAAAGGTAGGCGTGTTCGTGTAGCTGATAGGGTGCTATGCTCATAATGTCATGTACTCACGAAGTAATGACAGGGATTTATTGCATAAGATGCTTTATATTTTCCAAATGTTCACGTTTCAGAATTATCAGCAGCGACAAATGTCTCTGAAGTCTCCATCCGAATTTGTGCTAATGTGATGTTTCCCTAAACCACCGTGATTTTCTACCATTAACCACAGTAAGATTCAGTTTAATGAATATTTGCTACATATTGTTCCATACTATTGGCTTTAGAAATGTTCTTTTGAATTATTTAATTTGTGTTTTGTATAACAAATTAGAATCAGATTCTCCTGCACATCTTCCAACTCAATGGTTAAGAGGAGCGAATGTTTGCTAGTAAGGAAAAACTCATATCTCATGATATCATTATATATGTGAACTTCTGGGTCTTTCGCCGGTCTCTACAATATCTGCGGTGAGATCGTCTTTCTGAGGTAGCAGGGCTGTCTACCGTACAATCTGTTTCTGTTATTGACTGTTCTGTGTTTAGTGTTTCACGTGATTGTTCTGTGTTTAGTGTTTTACTTGTCTGTTCTGTACCCCACCTTCACTGTTCAGTGCCTGGCTAGTTAAGTCTAGGTAGGTAGTAAGTTAAGGATCCTGTTGACGCACCTTAACGGTGTAGGTCTTAGCGTGTTTGACCCATATGTTTATAGATCAATTAGCACTTGGTGGTTGATGTGGTCAGTATCACACTGACTGCTTTAACTTCCCAAGACATTTTCTGTTCCATTTTAGGCTGGCGACCTGGAAGTCCAGGTCGTTTAACATTTAAAAAAATGTGAATTGTTAATACGCATTGTGGCTGGTGAAGCTACCCCGGCTCCCATCTAGGCCTGTATTATCTCTGTAACCTCTGGTAGCTTAATGGTTAGCACCCTCACATACCACCACGCTTGCCTAGGGTTCAATCACCAACAGTGAGGGAGTTTCTTCCTGTGAGTACCGCAGCCCTGGGGTTTATTCACCGGCATCCAGTGGCTTGTCTTGTGCAAAACTGTTGCCCCATAAGTCTTTTGAAATTTCTGTGTCCTGCCATTGTTGCTGTCATTTTTCTGTTAGACTATTTATTGTGTAGTACAGCCTAATTGTGTCTGTTAGAGCCTATTTATTGTGTCTGTTAGAGCCTATTTATTGTGTCTGTTAAGTTCTATTTATTCTTTAGTTCACT
>JACEFZ010004971.1:0-15000 GCA_014155875.1 Cepaea nemoralis | reverse complement strand
TAGTACTAAAGTCAGAAGTTATGGAGAGGCATGATCACCCACACCATTTTGCAAGGCACTTAAGTCTAGTTAGTTTCATGTCCTTTACAGGATGTCACATTCCGCCACATAATTTATTGGCTGTTTGTAATTTTCTAAGCAATGTTTATGTTCAGTAGTTTACCATTGCTTTCTGAATGGCCGACACTCATACCGTTGTGAAAATCAACCCAAAACAGTCTGCTTCCAAACCGCAACTCACTTTAAACATAGTATCTCGGGATTATGAGCCTTAACAGTGGTGATATATGTATTATATACAAATCACATGGGCTTTGAAGAATACGGGTTTTAGTGGTAATAAAATGTATAAAAGGGCAGTATTACAGTTTTCAAATTAATTCTCTGGAGTGGTGATAAAGACCAAAAAAAGTGGCTATATTATGAGTAAAAGATAAAGCACACATTATATCAAAAGCAGGGAAAGGAAAACAATATGCGATCAGTTTAGAAACATCGCTTTATATTTTAGCTGTAAAATGTTTGTAATTTTCACAATAAGTACGCAGCTATTTGCTACAGATTCTTTGAACATTATATCAAAAGCAGGAAAAGAAACAAACAATGCATGCAATCAATTTACAAACATTCCTTTACATTTTAGGCATAAAGTGTTTCAAACTTTCACAGTAAGTATGTCAGCTATTTGCTACATATTCTTTGAACATGTGAAGCTGTTCTAATTAGTTTCATAAATTTTTTTTTTTTTTATTAAACTGACAAAATAGTGTATGTCAGTAGGCCAAATTGCCTTAATACATCAAGCGACCATAGTAGTACACTGAACAAAAATGGCTATGACAGTGTTAGTAGCATTATGAGCCTATGGTATAATATCAGCAAACACATTACAGTACAATTTATGAGAATATGCACCTTTCCTGTTGCACGATTTGGATGTTGGATCATTTCACAATTAATTACAAATATTGAGACTTTTATTACAGAAAAAAAAATTATTAGAATAGAATGAACTAAGAAGAAAATACAGACCTGAATATTGAAGAGAACAGGCTCACAAAAAGTATCTTTTCTCAGAAACTAAAATACTTGTGGCAGAGGGTGACTAAACATGAAGGACACAGGAAATTTCAGATACTTTGGGCAAGGGGTGCATGAGACCAGAGAAACGGCAGCAGGCAGAGAAACTTTTGTGGGAGGAGACTGGAACTTTAGTAGCCGTCCTTGAAAGATCTGTGAGAGGAGGCTGTAGTACTTTTGGAGGTCCTTGTAGGATCTATCGGAGAAGGCTGTAGCATTTGGAGGTCCTTATTGTATGATCTATGGAAGATGGTTGTAGCTCTTTTGTAGGTCTTTATGTGGTCTATGGGAGGTGGCTGTAGCTCTTCTGAAGGTCCTTCTGGTAAGATCTATACGCAGTGAAATGATCTTGTACAAGCTTCCATATCTCAAATAAAAATTTGATAAAACGGGGCATGTATAACCCTTGCCTGAATAATGCAAGTGATGACAATAGTTGGCTTATCTGCTTCTCCTCCGGAATGTTTGTGTGAAGTAAGCAACATACGGAGCCATGGTGGTGGAGTGGCTAGCATGCTTGCCTGCCATCTCCGTGGTCATGTGTTTGAATCCCCATCGGCACATATTTTTAAACATTTATCTCGGCTCGCAGGTCCATCCAACTTAATTTGGGTATCCAGGAAATGTTCTCGGAAGTAAAAGCCTCGAGTGTGGTGATACTGACCATATCACCCATCGAGTTTAGTTTAGTTTAGTTTAGTCGATGGATCAACATCACGGCACACGGGTGTAACCCATAAGTTCTGCGTTCTACTCCTACCTAAAGCCTGAGTCTGGAGAAAATTAGCTCAGTGCACGAACTCCGTAGCTCCGGCGAGAATCCTGAAATACTTTGGGTAGATTTTTAACTCGAAATTTTGCCCGGGCGGTGCCGTAAGGCTACTCTTTATGGATTTCCAACTGCCAAGGGAATTTTTACGTGCGCAACAATACACACGGCAACAATACACACTGGCGTCCGATCTCACTACCCAGAGACCAGGGGACCAGGGGAAATTTATTATTAGAAGTCCACGTGAAAAAAATCCCGGTCCTCACCGGGGCTTGAACCCGGGACCTCCAGCACTCGAGGCGGACACCATACCTCGAGACCACGCAACCCCATCCATCGAGTCCCCAGTGGTCTATAAAAATATGGGGCTAGCACCATGTTCATTAGAGGCTTTCCAGAAAGCAGAGATACACAGCTGACGGTTGACTAAATTGTACAATACAATTACTGAAATAAACAAACACCATGTCTTAAGTATAAACATTACTCCTTTAATTAAAGTCAAAGCACACAACCCGCGCTATCGAGAGCAAGGCGCCTAATCGCTTCATGCCGGACACGTGTCAGAAAATGACACGTTGCAAGGGTAACGCCGGAAGACATCCGAATTTCACAATGAAAAGCGTGGAAGCCGCCAATACAATCCAGAAGACACAAGAGGAAAATTTGACTGCTAGCTGCAGTAAAACGCCAAAATGTGAAACAACCGCAAAGGTTATTCAAACTTCTACACCAAATGATGTCGCTCCCGTCGATCAACGGACACCAGAGACTACAACCTTAACTGAAGATAGCAGCAGCCGTGAAGTTTTCAACAGCAACAGCCTTGAAGTTTTTAACAGCACCAAGATGAAGCAGCCCTATTTACCAAGGACCCCCACACAGGAAGAAACAGCAACAACGGAGGACTTCATCGGCAAATTACTGCTAAAACAGACAAGCGTGGGAGAAGCAAAACTGTCGGCGCTACCAACAGACAAGACAATCAAGCTGCTGGAAAACGAGCCGGGGAGAAACAGCATCTACTAGCTGCGCAAGACACCTGATGGCGTAGTGGTCTCCATCAACAAAAACCCAAAGACCACAGCACTTATGCATAAATTAGCACTAGGAGAGAAGACCGACATCAAGCTTCACCACGGCATCTTATTGGAAGCCACCCGACAGAGCATGATGAAACGATGGCTCATTAAACGAATCAAAACCTATCTCACCAACGACCAGACCAGGGAGATGCTGATAAGGGAGAACAAGAAACTCAAGATCATCGGAAAGAACAACATCCCCTCTACAGTCGTCATAGTAACATCGGAGGACCGGGTGATCCCTCAATACATCAGATGGGACAGGAGAGACCAAGTTCCAGAGCACTACATACCAAGAGTACTACAGTACTCTAAGTGCCAGAAGTGTTGTCACACCCGTGCCACCTACAAGATTGGGGTGGAGGTATGCAGATACTGCTCTAGACCTCATCCATACAGCCAGTCCCAGCATGCAAAGATCGACAAGGACTTCAGAAGGCCTAACACTAAGAGAAAATGCGCCAACTGCCTCGGCAACCACGGCGCCAGGTACCTCGGCTGCCCCTGCCACCAAGAAAGCCATGAAGATCGCCATCAAAACTAACCTACCCTACAAAGAGGCTAGGAGGCAATACGAGGCCACTAATCGACTCACAAAAAGCGACAAAGCGCAACTGGAAGGCCAACTGAAGGACCTGCGATCAACGCTCAACAACATGGAGGAGGAAAAAGAAAAGACGCAAGAGACCCAGTTAACATCCGCTCAGCGCATCCTGGACGAAACGAAGCAAGTTCAGCAGAAGTTTGAGCAGGATGTCGCTCGAATGGCTGCTATAAAGGCGGAGACAGAAGAACGGCTATCAAGCATGGAAGAAGAAAAAGACAGGACGCAAGAGGCACGGATAATGGATGTTCAGCGCATCCTGGACGAAATGAAGCAAGTTCAAAATAACATTGAGCAGGATGTCGCGCGAATTACTGCTATAAAGGCTGAGGCTGAAGAACAGCTATCAAAAATACAAGATGTGAAAGAAAGGACAGAAGATACTCTACAAGAGATACTAGCACTGCTCTAGACCCAGACAGCCACACCCGAACCAGAAGATGCAAGAGCACAGACAGAAGAAGAAGAAACAGAGGAAGTACGATATCGCTCCCCACCAAGATCGAACTGGCGAACCGCCCACAACACACGAAATCAAGGAAGACCAAGGCGACGCTCAAACGATCACAATTACTGGAGCATAGAGAACGAGAGGTAAAGCTCCTTGAAGGAAACAGCACCGTATGACAGGGTGGACACACAACAAGTGCAAGCCTCAACACGTGCGCGACTCTGTCCAGACATGAAAAACCTCATCAAGAAAGTAACGAACGCACTCAACCCATCAGAAGCCGGGAAGCTGACAACAAGCAGCCCAAAGTACAAAAGACAAACTACAAGCTACACCATAAACACCCCTACATAGCCAAGTCAAAAACTCGAAGGCTGAAAGGGGGTACTCGTACCAAACATTGGATTCGATTGAAGTTAAAGCAATTAAAACTGATTTCAGACAAAAGCTGCCTTTCCTTTCAGTTTTTAAAATATTTTTAAACAGATACATATTTAATATTGATAAAATATGGCGTATTTGGACATTCTGATTAATGCTAAAATTCTAGCAGTTTGTAGCAACTCAAAGTGACTACAACAGCAATGTAAACTGCATAGAACATCTATACTGTTGTTCTATTGATGACTTATATAGCCAGTGGACTTGTTCTATTGACTACGTGCAGTTTTCACACTTCCATCCATCCATCATGTGCCATGCCGATAAGCGTGAGCGTCATGTTTTGCCATCTCACTCGATCACCAGAGTCGTGGATCAGCTCCGTGTTTCTGTCTCGACCATGCCATGTGGCCAAGCCATTCAGGTATTTAATTCATGGTCTTTTCTTTGGTCTCCCTTCGATCTTGCCAGTTGTCATCACCAAATTCTCCAATTCATTTCTTCTCATAACATGTCCAAAAAATGTTGACTGTCTACGTCTAATTTCTCTAATCAGTTTACGATCTCCATTTGTTTCTTGTAAGACTTGTTCATTGGTTTTACTGTCTGTCCGTGGTATTGTTTGCATTTTCCTCAGAAACCATATTTCCGCAGCCATCAGATATTTTTTCAGCTTGTCTGCTCATTGTCCACGCTTCACATCCATATAAACGTTTAGGTTCTATGTAGCACTTCAACACTCTTTTTCTCGTTTCAATTGATATTTTTTTTATTGGTCAGTATGTTTTTCATCTTGCAAAAGGCTACCTTCGCCATGTCAATTCTTGTTCTAATCTCTTCAAGGCATCTCCCATCCGATGTTATGACTGTTCCGAGATAGCTGTACCGATTAACTTGTTTAAGAATATTCCCATTTACTTGTATATTACATTGTGGTATTTCTTCCTTCTTAGTGACGACCATAATCTGTGTCTTTTTACAATTCAATTTTAACCCTAGTTGTTCACTCTTTTGATTATACACAACTTGCAGTGTTGATTACATGAAACTTCCACACATGTTCTATTGTTCGCATATCACTTCCACAATTGTTCTACTGTTTACAAACTTTAACACTTGTTCTGTCAACCACACACACATTCTACATTGTTGATTACACAATTTCAATATTGTTTTTTGTACTGAACTATTGCCGGCTTCCTGGCCTAGAGGTTAGCGACTTTTCTCCTTAATCTCGTAAGTAACGTGACGACGGTGAGAATCAGCAGTGGTTCGAATCGCGTCGGCAACTTACGGGGTATGTGAGCCGGCCGCTCAGAAAGCAATGGCAAACTACCGTAATCTTGCCAAGAAATCAACATACAGCTGAAAGATGTTGGTGTTGACAGCGATGTCCAGTAAAGGATATGGGAAAAAAAATATTTCTAAGAGCTCCGTGGCTAAAGGCTTGCGAACGCGGTTCGTGAGCTGGGTACCAGGCGTTCGAAGCTCAGCTGCGACAGATTTGTGCAGCAGACCGTGTCGCGTTGTGTTATAACGTGCTTGTATGGGAGCCGGTCGTTCAGAAAGCAATGGCAAACTACTGAACGTAACACTTGCCTAGTACAAGGGGCTTCTCATAAGTCGTTAGCCTGACCATGAAGGAGTAGGCGGAGAAAATTGAAATCTGGCACAGTGCTTATTCCTTCTCAATGTAGCCACCACCTGAATTTATGCATTTCTGCCATCTCTGCGTGACCTTGAAAAGACCTTCAGAATAAAACAACCTATTTTTCGAACTAAACCAGTTATCACAAGCCAGTATGACATCTTCGTTACTGTCAAGACGATTTCTTTTCAGCTGTTGTTTACGATTTTGTGAATCCAAGTCTCATTTACCGTCCCCATGGCCTTTTACATGTTTTTCGACCGCCACATGTTGAGCAACTGGCCACAGCAATCAACCCGTGTTTGTTTCTGTTCACATGTCAGCAGGCGTGGGGCACACACTTTTCTCATGTTCAGTCTGTTGTGTAAAATTCTAAAAACTACTCTTACTCAGTTTTGCTGAACCCGACATCTCTGCAATTGTCATTTTCCTATCCTGGTCTATGATTTTCTTCACTTTTGCAGCATTTGCATCATTGCACTCTGAGGACGGTTGTCCTGATCTTGGCTGATCTGCAACTTGGGAACAGTCACACTTAAACTGCAAACACCAATTGTTTACAGAAGCATACGAAGGACAGACTTCCTCAAACACTGGCTCCATCTCCCTGTGTATTTCTATAGGTGTTTTACCCTTTAACATCAAGAATTTTATCATAGTCCTGGCGTCTGGTTTCTTCATTGTTCTGACAAACCGTTGGATGTGCAGATATGGTCATTAGGGTGTGTTGTGCCACGCACCATATCGGAAAAACTAGTTGAGCTGGGAAATTCATAATTCATATTTCCATTACAAATTGAATGAGCTATACATGCGCCAAATCTCAATTTTCTTGGCCTACTCTTTCATGTTTAGGCTAAAGACTTATGAGACGCCCCTTGTACATCAACAGCAACTGAAAAATTATGGTGTTGACTGCAACGTTCCGTAAGGGATACGCAACAACAACAACAAAATATTTCTAATTAATTTACAATTTTCATTTATTTCTTCGCAGGACTTTCTCATTCATTTTTCTGTCATTCCATGGTTATCTTTGCATTTTCCTCAAAAACTACGTATCCACTGCCATTAGATGTTTCTCGGCTGGTTTGCATATTGTTCATGTTTCCTTATGCTTGTTTAGAACAGTGTAGGCTCTATATTATGTACCAGCCAGCTCCAGGGAATAATCACACTGTGCCGAATATCAAAGTGAATGATCATAGACTAAGTGTTGTGGACAAATTCACCTATCTTGGCAGCACCGTGTCACAAGCTGCCACAATTGATGACGAAGTGAATGGAAGAATCTCCAAGGCCAGTGCGGTCTTTTGCAGACTGTACAAGAATGTATGAGACAGAACTGGAATAAGCCTGCAAACAAAGCTAAAAGTCTACAAAGCAATTGTATTATCCACACTGCTATATGCTTGTGAAACCTGGACTGTTTATCAGCGAGACACTAGGAAATTAAATCACTTCCACACAGTCTGCCTAAGTGTAACAAGCTACGTGGAGGGTCCCAAATAGCCCGGTCACAATGTTTCACTAATCTTCTATAGCCCTGGCTGGGATAGGTCTTTACTTGCCAACCCTCCTCCGTTTTCCCTGGACTCACTGTCACTCTTTCTTTCGACCTATGGACCTATTTCCTGCAGTGTTCTTCTGGCTGACGCATAAATAACATGGCAGTCGTCAGAACAACTTGAAAGTAATTTTATTAACCTAATCAAGAACAGCACAGGAAAACATTAAGGCAGTTAAACAGATAGTTCTACACAGACAAAACCGGGACACAGAATTCCGTTCAGACACAGAGCATCAAGGCTTTACATCATAGACCAAGCTGTAGTCAAGGTCCGCTCTGTCCACATGTATCTCACCGAATGATAAGTCCTCCTGGCTTTCCCCTCCGGTTCGTTTGGCCAACAACGGTTCTCCGTGGAACCAGGTTAATGTTCGTGGGAAAAATGTCCTGTGATCTCTGGTCACAATGTAACGGGAAAGTCTTACAAACAGGACATAGTTCAGGAGTGGTAATTGAGTAGGTATCCTTCACTGACTCAGACCAGGCTGGATAGGTCGGATATAAATGTCCTATGATCCCCTATCACACCGTAACGGGCAAGTTTTACAAACAGGACATAGTTCAGGGGTGGTAATTGAGTAGGTATCCTTCACTGACTCAGACAATAATGGATGGGTCTGATATTTAGGTGGGTTCAGTCCAGAATACCACTAACTCGATCTTAGCACATCGAAATGACTGGCAAGGTGTTAGACCGACTGATGGTCATTCTTTCGGGCCAGCTGTGGCACTGTCGGATGTAAATCACCACCGTAGACCAGGCATGGCCTCATCTTCAACAGACGTTCTGCGTAGAGCCCCGTCCTCTCATCATATCACCAAAACAAGGACCCTAGAAAGGACAAACATTTGTGAGAGTCTCCAGCCTAAACTTCTGGTACAGCCTACATGAACACTTCTAATGGTCTCAGCACATCAGTTGCCTTACCAACTTATATATAATGAATAATACCAATCAAGAGCCCTGATTGAACTTGCCCGACCTGACAAGGAGGTCCTGGATCGGCAGCGTCCTTCCTAGACCAGGCCTTCAGCTTCGACGAGGTCTTGTCGTGTGACCCTAGGTACTTTTTGCTTACACGACTCACACTCCACACTCATACCAAGCCTTTATTACTATTGGGCACATTCATTTCCATGCTTCCCTCTCACTTGCAAACCATGCCTTTCTCACAACTAAGATATTGTGGTGTGGTGCGCCCAGTAATCTGTGTTTTTTCTCCCCGTTAACTAATAGTATAGTAATGGGGTTGTATGGCACGCAGTGTAGTTCCCCATTCCCCGCAAGGATAGGAAAGAAGATACTACCCCTCCCGGCCGCCGCTCTCGTCTGAGCTATCGCCCCAATGTACCGGCATTGCCTCACAGAACACATAGATTTAGAGGAATGCAGATTCTCTCAATGAGATAAAGAAGTCCATTATCTTCCCAACATCATCCTATCAAGTAACAGACGAAAGAGATAGTCCTGTGTATAGCCTCTTCTGGCTCAAGAAGATAGATCATAGATTGGTGGACCCAATCCCCAAGAATACCATAGCCATCCAATGAGTGTATACAACAGAAAGATGACAATATGCCCAATTCAAGCCATAGCAAGAAAGATAGCAACAGCTCAAATGACGCCCAAAACCAATGATAACCTCCTGGGAGATATATTGTTCAGAATACCTTCCCCGGCTATGCCAAGGACAAGACGCCTAGTTAGCTGGCTAACGGTCAACCAACTCGTCATGTATTATGATTGGCCTTTCGCCAATTCATCTTCCCCTTCTAGACACAATACCTTTGTAAGTCCAGGTTTGGCTGGACCACTCAGAACCCAAGTCTTACCTTTCTTAACCATGTCAGTAGGATGTTGCTGCTCTGTCGTAATCTTCAAATCACCTGACAGGCTGCACTACCAAACGGTCTTTGTTGGCACGGCCATGAAATGCCCAGTAGCCGCACCAGTGCCCATTTGGCGCAAGGCGCTTCATCGGGTTTACCCGAAAGAAAAGACATTGGCTACTCGCTCCATGTAAAGATTGTGGTATAAAGATAACCCAAAGAACCATCTTTCATAGAGATTTGAGAGAACAAGAGAACTGAGAGCTTCCGAAAGCCATTTCCCCCTGTTTACCCAAAACAAAAGAATGCATAAGGACATGGGCCACTGGCGTTTCGCTACATAGGCCCCCTCTTAAGAAAGTCGAACCCTACGACTTTCTACTGTCAGTGTTCTGTTCGAATGCCCCCACCCTCACATTCAACCATAGGATGCCGTGATAGGAAATCTGCTCCCACATTCTCCCTTCTGGGGATGTATTCGACCGTGAACTGATACGGTTGTAGGAGCAATGACCATCTCATTAACCTCGCGTTCAGTTTCTTAGAAGTTGCCAAGAACGTCAGAGGTTGATGGTCGGATTGCACTTTGAACTGGACTCCATACAGATAAGGTTGAAATTTCTGTACCGCCCACACTAGAGCTAGACATTCCCGTTCGACGGTGGAATAATTCCGTTCGGCGGGTAACAGTTTTCTACTGGCATACGCCACCGGACACAACACCGAAGGATTATCTCGCCCTTCCTGCAACAGAGTTGCTCCAGTCCCTATGTTACTCGCGTCGGTTCTTAGAACAAACGTTTTCTCCAAATTCGGGAGTTGCAGGACTGGCCTATCCACCAAAGCCTGTTTCAGCTTCCCATAAGCCTCTTCACAGCTCGGGGTCCAGACTATAGGATCTGGCGATCCTTTCTTCAGGGTTTCGGTTAACGGCGCCGCAATTTCGTTGAACCTCGGAATAAATTTCTGGTAAAACCCACACAGAGACAAGGAAAGACCTAACATCTTTTTTGGATTTTGGGCGGGGTGCAAGACGGACCTTCTCAATATTCTTTTCTTCCGGTACCAGTCCCCCTGGAGTAATAGTGTGTCCCAGAAATTCCAAGGATTGATAGCCAATCATGCATTTGGCTGGGCGGGCGGTTAACCCCTCCTCTTTCAATCTTATGAAGATCTGTTCCAAGGATTTCAGGTGATCTTTCAGATTGTCAGACGCGATGAGAATATCATCCATAAACGAGACGACAGAGGGATCCCTTAAAGGGTCTAATAACTTTCTCATCATGCGTGTGAACACACTGGGCGCATTGCTCAGCCCAAAAGGCATCACCTTAAATTCGTAATGGCCGCTTGAGTACTGAAAGCGAGCATGGGCCGAACCTCAGGTTTCACAGGGATCTGATAATATCCCGGCTTAAATCGATTTTTGAGAAGTACTTTGCCCTATTTAATCTGGCAAACAGTTGATTTGTGTTGGTAACGGCTCAACTTGGAATGTCGTACAACTGTTTAAATGCCTGTAATCAATACATAAGGCGGTGCTCCCCGCTTGGCTTCCTCAACAAGACAACCCCGGCATTATACGGAGAAGTCGAAGGGTGATGATGTCGTCGTCCAGAAGCTTCTGGATTTCAGCTTCCAGGGCTTCTCTTCGAAAAGGGCACTGGATATATTTTTTGGCGAACAGGGTCTTGGTAGGTCAGAGTCATATCAAACTCGACCCAACCCTGTCCGCCCTGGCCGATCGGTAAGAATCTGCTGATGGGACTCCAACAAACGGATGATCCGGTCCTGTTTCTTCAGCCGACAGATCAGGGTTTATATGTACATCCCTATAGGTTTCCCCAGGTGTAATGGATACCCCCTATCCGCGTCTTCGCCGATTCAGTTTCCATCGCGACCGCCATAGTCATGAGTGGAGAGAAGTACCCGACCGGATCGTCCTCATATTTTTTGAGGAGGTTAATGGGAAGATTTTTAGATTTCCCCTGATCCGGATAGCATAATTGGTACGGGACCAACCCTTTCCACCGGAAGGCCCCTGCCAACCAATCTCGAGTTTTTTTGAACCCACTGGAAGTAACAACAGAACCCGATCCCCACCTTAAGAGACCCATCTTTCGTCCTTCTATGTAGTAGGGCCGCGTGTCTCTTTCTGGCCGCCCTCAGATTCTGAGCTGCCAAAGCCCAACCCGTCTGGAGTTTCTTCTTTAACTCTTCGACGTATTTATATGAGGATACAGCTTCTTCAGAAGTTTCCTCCTCTGTCCAACATCTCAATAAGGCTTCTAAGGGACCCTTGATTGGCCTCCCGAATAGTAGAGTGGCTGGTGGCAACCCGGTCGACCCATGGGGAACCTCCCGATGGGCGAACAAGGCGGCTGATATATACTCATCCCATCTGTCTGGTTTCTTTTGAGCCAGCTTCCGAAGCATGGTCATCAAGGTACCATTAAACCTCTCTACTTGCCCATTAGACTGAGGGGGGATACGGGCTTGTGTGAATGTGGTTGGTCTGGAAGATACGAAAGACTTCTTCATCAGCTTACCACAGAACTGAGACCCATTGCCCCGTTAGGATCTGGTTGGGAAATCCCAACCAGTAAAGGTCTCCATCAGTGCATCAGCCACTCGCTTAGAGTCGATTGTGGCCAAAGGTATCGCCTCACCCCACATGGAACAGCAATCCACCTTTGTAAGAATGTACTTATTCCTCTTCCTAGTCCTAGGAAGAGGACCAACAAGATCGATGGCAACTCTCTCGAAAGGAGAGTTCATAATGGGCATGTCACCCAAGACTACCGGAGCCGTCCAGTGTTTTGGTGCCACACGCTGGCACTCTTGGGCACGACTTGACGTACCTACGCACGTCTCCAGTCATCCCTGGCCAGTAGTAATGGCAGGAAATGCGCTGGAGAGTTGCCCCGACACCCATATGTCCACTGAAAGAAATGGTGTGTCCCAAAATGAAGAAGCTGTTCCCGATAAGCCTTAGGAACTACCAGCTGTCCATGCTGGCGATCCTCCACTCCGGCTCTCCGGTACAGTAACCGATTCTTCATATAATACTGACCCCGTCTTGGTGGGCAGAACTTTTTTGGCAACTGGTGAAGCAAGGTTGCAAAGTAGCATCCTGGCTTTGAGCACTCGTAAATCCCCAGGCAAGGGATTCACGATCAAGGCCGGCGTCTGCTCATCCTCCGATTGAGATCTGGTTTGCATCGCCCCTACGTACATGGGTTCGGTTGGATCCCTAGAAAAAACGTAGCGACAACCCAAGATCATTGGAAAAATAGGATCTAGCAGAACGGCTGCCGTATAGTGCCGGTAACATATTTTGATTTGATGTCCACCTTCGCAATTGGAAGAAAACATCGCTACCGCACTCTTTGTCGCCGTTTGAATCTCAATAGATTCCCCGGTTAGCTGCTCCGGGCTCACTAAGTGTGATGAAATTAACAGCCTCAACTGCAGGACCGGTGTCGTAGAGACACTCAACTGGTTGACCGTTCACAAGTACCGTTTCTACTACTGGTGGTTTTTCTAAATCTTTGTTCCCAAGATCCCTCCTTCTACCCTCCTTGTGAAGACCCTTCCCCGGTTTCCTACAAGGACAAGCAGCATAGTGAGAGTCTTTCTGTTGTACGCCGGCAATCAACCGTATTGTGTGTGGGAGATTTGCAATAGGCGCACCACTTTTCACTCCACTTTCTTTAGGGGAATCCAGGGTGGACTCTTACCAGAGGGGTTCTTACTAGGAACTTTATTCGAAAGGATCCCCTTCTTGGTGTGAGCTGTTTTTAGGTTCTTCTTCTTTCCAGACCATGTGTCTGGTGGTCGGGATTGGGTTGTGACAATTCCCCATTATCCCCATGAGCTAGCACATACCTTTCCGCCAATGTGTTTACCATGTCTAACCTTTCTGCCCATTTTCAAGCAAGAAGGTTTGCAATGGCTTAGGCATCATCCTCTTCATTTGGTCCACGACCACTAATTCTTCCAAACTTTCATAGTCGTTAGCAAAACCAGCTAATGACATCCACTTCAAAAGGTAAGACTTCAGATCTGACACTGTAGGCTGCGAACATCTCTCCTGGCTCTCTCTTCGACTTTCTGAACTGTTGTCGATAAGTATGAGCTGTCATCTGGAACCTTTTCAATAGTGCTTTCTCCAGAGCTTCATAGTCATTCTCCATACCAGGTGGCAACCTAGAATAGACCTCGTACGCGGCCCCCCTCAGGCCCTGTGAGAGTTTAAATTTCCATTTCCCTCGTTCCAATCCATACCCAAAGCCATCGCCCGAAATCTGTGAAGATACTGGTCGATCTTATCTTTTGTTCATCAAACGGAGCAATGGGAACTTCATTGCCTGGTATGGACCGCCACCAGAAGTTTTTGATCAGGAGAACTGCGTCCCCACTGCCCCTCTTTTTCCTTGGCAGTTTGAGCTTTCAGCTCCAACTCTCTCATACGGAACTCATGGTCTCTGGCTGCCTGCTCGGCCTCCATCTTCCTAACCTCAGCCTCCGCCTCAATCCTCTTGGCTTCGCGCACAGCCTGTCTGTAGTCTCTTTCCACTTCCTGCACATATTCTGTAACTCCGCTCCATCATATCCATCTCACGCCCTGTAGCCTGTAGTCGCGACATTAAACCAGCTGATGCCATCATAAACTCAGAGGGTAAGGGAAGAGGTAATTGTCTAATAAAATTTTTCTCACAATTACCAAACCCGTTACATTACACGACCACAACACGTCCCTATGTCGGTCAGTCTGTGTCAGGAAGAGTATAGACAATAGCCAGGCACGGTAGGCAGAACCTTTGATGAAACAAGGATATCTGTCCCCTATCACTAACAGCCAGAAAATCCACCAGGATTTCAAATATCCCCGGACGGCCCCCCGAAATTGTAACAAACTACGTGGAGGGTCCCAAAAAGCCCGGTCACAATTTTTCACTAATCTTCTATAGCCCTGGCTGGGATAGGTCTTTACTTGCCAACCCTCCTCCGTTTTCCCTGGCTCACTGTCACTCTTTCTTTCGACCTATGGACCTATTTCCTGCAGGTTTTTCTGGCTGACGCCCTAAATAACATGGCAGTCGTCGAACAACTTTAAAGTAATTTTATTAACCTAATCAAGAACAGCCAGGAAAAAATTAAGGCATTAAACAGATAGTTCTACACAGACAAAACCGGGACACAGAATTCCCTTCAGACACAGAGCATCAAGGGTTTTCTCATAGACCAAGCTTAGTCAAGGGGCCGCTCTGTCCACATGATCTACGAATGATAATCCTCCTGGCTTTTTTTTCCCCCCGGTTTTGTTTTCCAACAAGGGTTTTCCGTGGAAAACCCGGTTAATGTTCGTGGGGAAAAATGTCTGTGTTTTGGCAATGTAACGGAAGTCTTAAAACAGGACATAGTTCAGGGGGGGTAATGAGTAGGTATCCTTCACTGACTCGACCAGCTGGATAGGTTTGGATTAAATGTCCTATGACCCCCCTCCACCTAACGGGAAGTTTTTCAAAAAGAATGTTTGGGGGGTAATTGGTGGTATTTGTCACTTGGGAAGGTTT
>JACEFZ010004970.1:0-28989 GCA_014155875.1 Cepaea nemoralis | reverse complement strand
TCCCCCCCCCCCTCCTCCCCCCCTCCTCCCTCCTCCTCCTCCTCCTCCTCTTCCCCCTCCCCCCCCTCTCCTCCTCCTCCCCTTCTTCCTCCTCCTCCCCCCTCCCCCCCCTCCTCCCCTTTTCCCTCCCCCCCCTTCCTGCCTCCTTCCCCTCCTCCCTCCCCTTAACCCCTCCCCTCCCCCCTATTCCTCCCTACTCCTCCTGTCTCCTCCCTCCTCCTCCCTCCTCTTCCCTCCTCCACCTCCCTCTTCCTCCTCCCTCCTACATTTACCCAAGACAGACAGACAGTCAGACAGATAGTCGGGAACGGGATCTTATATGACTACTTATATAATTTAAATGAGATGCTCTCCACCATAGGCTGGGCCGGGTCAGACAGACAGACAGACAGATAGATAGATAGATAGACAGACAGACAGACAGACAGACAGACAGACAAACAGACAAGACAGACAGACAGACAGACAGACAGACAGACAGTCGGGAACGGGAAACTTATATGACTACTTATATGAATTAAATGAGATGCTCCCCACCAGGAGTTGGGCGATGCCGGGCCGGGTCAGACAGACAGACAGACAGATAGTCGGAACGGGAACTTATATGACTACTTATATGAATTAAATGAGATGCTCCCCATCAGAGTCTGGGCGAAGACGGGCCGGGTCAGACAGACAGACAGACAGACAGACAGACAGACAGACAGACAGATAGACAGACAGACAGACAGACAGACAGATAGTCGGTAACGGGAACGAGAACTTATATGACTACTTATATGAATTAAATGAGATGCTCCCCACCAGAGTCTGGGCGAAGCCGGGCCGGGTCAGCTAGTTAGTTTAAATAAACTAGAGAAGTTGTTAATATCTGGCAGACAGTGATTTAGACGGAAAGAGCATTGGGAAGATGGAGAAATAAATATCTATATGGCTTGGCCAAACTACATGGTCTGATCCACACTCTGGTGATCATGTGAGATGACAGCCACGCTTATCGGCATGTCACATGATGATGATGATGTTATTATTTGTTATTAGCTGCGGTTCTATAATGCTTAATTTGCGTGCTTACCAGAACATTGATCAAAACCTCAACAGCAGTGGCAGAGCTTTTTGTTTCCCAGACCAGTATCCATTAATCAAACCATAGCACATGATTACAGTATAGTTTTCTGCAATTTTGTCTTAAAAGGAAAGGCTACGTTGAGGGGAAATTGGACACCGCACTTCAATATAACGTGATCTATAGCATGTAAAAGTTTAACACTTCACACCCCAAAGACACTATCGGTTATGGGACTATTCTTGTGTATTATTTGTTACATATTGAGCACAACCCACTACTGGCAACGCCGATCGTATTCTGGTATGACCCTAAGGCCTATGCACGTCAATATGGAAGCACTATACTCGAGTTTCGCCCTCGTTTGAGCTCGTCAGTAGTGCATATCCCTGACCGGATCCGGAAACAAGCCCCGGATCACTGGCGGGTGAAGCGGGTGTGTAACCACGCGGCACACGTTGGACACACAGCCAAATTATCATAATAGAATACTACAACGTCACCAATCGTAGGCTATGCTCAATTATTTATATATATTATTTGTTACCCCATGTTTGAGTTTACCACAAACACACGTTTAAACTGTACACCCTAGTATCCTTTGCCTTGTGATTTCTTTGTTAGTCTAATTATTCTTCTACAAATAATGTTGTTAAACCATATGTATTTCATGTCTATTTTCCTTTTGGTTAGTGATATGTGACCTATAACTCATGTAGCTGTAAACACCATGGCATTTGGTTTGTTTTCTGTTCTCGATATTCTCATCATCCTCCTAAAGACCCACATCTCCATTATCCCCCTCTCCTCGTTGTCCAACATTAGCATCCAAACAATAGACCACATATCTCAGTATGTGTATTTGTGTGCTTACTGTAATATTGATGTATCATGATGTTATTCAGGATGTTGAAAGTTGTGTATAGATAAGTTAGTATTAGGTTTTCTCTACAGAACAAACATTTGCTCTCGTAATAATGAGCCTTGCAGCACCTTGGGTCTAGCGCAGGTGTCTGGGTTGTGCCAACCGCACAGAACATGCAGCATCAATGAAGACACGGGGTTGTCTCTCGCCTGGACAGTCGCTCACGAAATTGGACACAAGTAAGAAGCACATCTTCAAAGTTGCATACATGCATACATTTTAATATGTTGTTTCTTAACTTGTTTTCGCGTTCATGTAATTCCATGATAGACAGTGACATTACTTTGTGATGAGACTTGACAGATAGTCAATAATGTCATTACTAGATAGTATGACACGATTCTTTTATTATCATCCGTTCACCCTGAAATAATCTCGGATTTTATGGTTGACCTCAAGAAGTGTATGCAGAAGTGGTTGAAACTGTACTGATGTTATTGTAAATCAGTAGACTAGCTTGACACACGCCTGTTAACGTGCACAACATAAGACTGTAAGAACAATTTTACTTTCTTGTTAGCAATTTACGAATGTATGTAGACTGAAATTAATGTTTACCTTGTTACTGTAATTAACTAGCGTATGTAAACTATGTAAAGCGCTATCTTGTAACCTTCTGGTTCACTGATGATGAGATAAACTGTTCAATAACTATACTTGTATTAAATTGGATTCAACGTTGACTTCTCGTTCATAAAGCAATGGCAAATTACTGAACGTACAAGGGCTTAGAGGATCAGCCTGGGGTTTATCACAACATCCTGCAAAGGATACGCAACGTTTTAAAAATATAGACTGTAATAAACTATAAGGGGCGTTCATTTGGCGCTTAATTGCGTACGTTGAACATGATTATGTCATAGTCATGTGATAAGTACTGACCAATGAATAAAAGAGCACGTGCTTATCGTCCCATGATGCATAGGTTCTGTTTCTGACCGTTGAGAAAATGGCCGGGTTGATCCAAAATCCGTCCAAAGAAGTAAAAAGAGCGGTGATTCAGTTTCTTTCATTTGAAGGATGTCAACCAGTGAACATCCATCGAAGAATGCAGGCAGCGTACGGTAACAAATGTGTGTCGAAGACAACAGTGACAGACTGGGCACGAATGTTTCGGAAAGGACGAAAATTCACCACAGATCTTCGACGGCCGAGTCAAGCGCATATTGTTGCAACAGAAAAAATAATTGCCAAAATTGATGCAGCAGTACAGATGAACCGTTGCCGAAGCATACGTTCGTTAGCAAGATAATTTGATGTGTCAATTCGGACAATTCAAAAGGTCGTTCGTAAGAAACTGCAATATCGGAAGGTGTGTTCACAGTGGGTACCACGGATGTTCTCCGACCACCAAAAAGAGGAACGAATGGGATATTGTTTGAACCACTTGCTGCGTTACAGAGTGGAGGGTGATGCATTTCTCTTCCGCATAGTGGCAGGTGATGAATCATGGTGTCACCACTTTGAGCCGAGCAGCAAAGAGAGAGAGAGAGAGAGAGAGAGAGAGAGAGAGAGAGAGAGAGAGAGAGAGAGAGAGAGAGAGAGAGAGAGAGAGAGAGAGAGCATGCAATGGAAGCATGCTAGATCACCAAAAGCTAAAAAAAATTCAAGTTACAGGTTTCCGCTGGTAAGGTTATGCTGAGCGCATATTGTGACCATGAGGGGCTATTGTTGGCCGACTTTAAAGAGCCTGGTGTCAACATCAACTCTACTCACTACTCGGAAACACTAGACAAGCTGCAAAAAGCCATCAAGAATAAACGACCCGGCATACTTTCTCGCGGTTTGATTTTGTTGCACGATAATGCTCGTCCGCATGTCGCAAAGATTGTGCAGGAAGCATTAGCAAGGAAGAAGTGGAAATTCTGCAACATCCAGCCTATAGTTCTGATTTATCACCATGTGATTTTCATTTGTTCGGACCTCTAATAAAAAGCTCTCAAGAGGCAACTATTTAACACAGATGCAGACGTAATGAACGCGGTAAACTCTTGGTTCAGTGAGCAACCACAATTCTTTTTTGCGGACTGCATTCGCCGTCTACCTAAGCAATGGGATGCTTGCCTGAATGCCTACGGCTACTTCTTCTGACCAACCCTTGGTGCATAATTCATTCAAAATGAATGTTTTGTTTAATTCTACCACACCTGTTGATGTTTCTTTCATGCTTTTGTAATAAAGCCATTGGAACGGGTTTCAAATGAACTCTCTAGTATATGCCGTATTGTCATTAGTTAATTAGTATACGTAGACTGTGATGGCATTTTAAATTTATTACCTATTAAGTTATTAATCCATAACCTCGCTAACTTAACGAGCACGTAGACTGTAATCGATTGTTTACGTTATTGTTTGTGGTTAATTAGTGTATGTAGGTTACACACACGAAGTACACGAAATATTGCATTTATTGTTTATCTTGAACATGTCTACTTAAATTACAAATTTGAATATGACAATGCATTATAATTATACGAAACAAGACACATCTAAAAGAATCCATGAATTTAAAGTGGAGAGAAGAAAATGGACCTTACAGAGCAGGACAACATCAACAAGGTTGGCGGGAACATGCAAAACTGAATTTTCAGACTGAGACCAGGGAACTGTAATCTTTGAGGTCATTCTCACCGAATGGGTCACACAGACTCTGCCATCTGCAAACGTGTCGCACCACATAAATCCCAGTGCGTACACGCACGACTGAAAATATTTGATCAGACAGCGAGATAAAATCTAACTAAAATCGGTAACCATAAATGTAAATGTGGCCTAAATTTGTAGCCATCAATGTACATTATCCGGTGAAGACCACAAGAACAGCGTAGTGTTCTTGAACCTTGCCGGATTAGACAAACTTTGATCGTTGAAACAAAAGAGAAGTAACTGGTTCAATGTATAATCTAAGTCAACTAATTATGCTAGAAACCTCATATCTCACAAGATTCTCAGGAATTTATGATAATATAGTTCTACTGCAAGTTAACAAAACTGTATATGCCAGTCTAACACTGGAACTTATTATTCCTACAATCCCCTCAGTTTTGGCATGAAGCATGACAACCAGCACAGCGACTGTATGACAAACTCGGACGTACCACATGTCATGGCGGCTCATCTAACTTGGGACAAGACGCCTTCATCGTGGTCCAACTGTAGTCGTCTGTCAATAACGAAATTTCTGGAGTAAGTAATTTTGATTACTTTTGTAAAGGGGCACTTTTATTGCACACGTATATACCCATAAGTGTCGTAGTATATATAATCACACTTTGATAATCACACAAGGATATCAGTTATCAGTTATCAGTTGGGGTATCTTCGTTGCACTCCGGACATATCCATAGGTGCTCAGATCCTCCCCCAGCATATGCATCAGTGTCCGGTGGCTAATAGTGCCAGTTCTGTGTTGGTTGACGAGGCGCCTTTGTTTTCCCGATGTACCTCTCGCGTCTGGCTGTGCCGATTCTTACTCCCAGGTCTTTCATCCTGGACAGCGATGTGGAATCACTGACGTCAAAGTCCTCTGTTCTCGCCAATCTTTAAGGACGTTAATAAAATCGGCACGATCCATGGGCTGGCCATCTACAGGGGGTGCAGAGCCAGCCAGTTTATCAGCTCGTTCATTTCCCTCGACTCCCGCATGTCCCGGGACGAAGATGAAGGTGACTTTACGGACAACAGACTTCCGCAGCGATTCAGTCCACTGTCTACGTACAGATCCAGCTTCGACCTTCTGAATCATGCTCATTGAATCACTTAGTACACACACGTTGGTATAATGCTGTGATTCCAGCCATATGAAAGCCTGTGTAACTGCCATCACCTCCATCGTCATGCTGCTCGTGGTCATAGAGTGGGCACCACTGGATTCTTGAACGGTTCGGCCCGCTGAACGGGCTGTAAATGCCCACGCACTTCTCTGCTGCTTTACAACAGATCCATCTGTATAGATGAGCACTTCGGGGCTATCTGAGTGTTCATAGATGAGCGCGTTAACCTCTGCATTGACAGCGGCAGGGTTCTGCTCTCTGCACCGTCTGTCGAGTGTGATAATGCAGGAGAAAGTGCACTTAAAGGCTGGAGGCACCGGCACCCATTCCTTGCCGGGGTTGATACTGGTAAGACTGCAGACCTGTCTGACGACATCTTCCGCCCGACCCATCCATGATTTGCCCCTCTTTAGCCTGTCACCCTTTTCTCTGAATATAGCGTCATGCAGAGGGTGCTGCTCATCTGCACTTATTTTTAAGTATGCACGAGCTCTCCAGATCTTGATCCTGTGTTCCATTGTCGGGAAGTCAAGGAGGTATCTCATTGCTACACAGCTGGTGTCTCTCGTGCAGCCCAAAATGATGCGCATGGCTTCGTTTTGTACCTTTTCGAGTCTTCCAATCTGTGTAGGGCTGACAGTGAGGATGGCCAGGGCATACTCGATGCGTGAAAGTACAAGTCCTTGGAACAGAAGTATTAGCAGTCTTTGCTCGATATTGGCAGTCGCCATGACTCTCATTGCTGACAAACCTTTTCGAGCCTTCGTTATGACATAATCGACATGATCTCTGAAGGACAGGCTACGATCAAGCCTCACGCCAAGATATGTCATTGACTGGGTTCTACTCAAACTGCTCCCATCCATTCTTACTGCCGGCAGGTCTGTTTTCACAATATGGTTGTTTAGTGAGAACCATGTAACCGTTGCCTTTGCAGGGTTGACAAGGGCAACGGCATCAGCACACCATGAGGAAATTCGATCTAGTTCGCCCTGCATATCATTGGCAACCGCCTGTCTATCTCGACCCTGTCGATACACGAGGATGTCACAAGGATAATCTGAGCACAGTGCACCGGTGAGGATTAACATGTGTCTGCAGCATAATCAGATTGCTATGCGTATTTTGTTGGTAGCTCCGTGACGAATATGTTACGGACGCAATTCGTAATCCCGCATACTGCGTCCGAAACACAGCGGTGTGGCAGCAGATTGCTTTTCATACACAGATATGATTATCGGTCGTTCAGAAAGCAACCGTAAATTACTGAAGGTAAACTTGCCAAGAAATAACGAATAGCGACGTCATGTAAAGGATGTTCAACTAACTTTTGTTTTTCTAATTTAGAAATGTTGCTAGGCAACAGCCCAGTACATGCAGGTCCCTCAAGTTTTTCGCCCTTGTCCGAGAAGGTTGAGACGTATGTCCACTACCTCAGAATAATGGGGAAATGTATATATAGTTTCTTTTCTTATGTTTGTACAAACCGATATAGTAAACACAATGATCAACCAGTCTGTTAGGTTAGAAGCGGACGATGTATCCTCTAATCTACCCCCCCCCCCCCCCCCCCTTTAGAGTAAGTAGTGAGGACATTTACTCGTAGCAATCAGCAACCATCAATGTTTACTGATAATGGTCACTCTTAAGTAACATTTGATGAAAATTAATGTTATTTACGTGGTTTCAGTGTTCGAACTCGACTCAAAAGAAACATATCTCTATATATAATACATCAACAGCTGTAGCTAATCAACTATTCCTTGCTATTTCATACCTCAGCTTCTCCCCAGAAACATATTGGTATAAACAGTATACACCTGTTAGTAATTAGTTACTTTTACACAGTCTCGTAGCACAGTGTCTAGCAGGTTTGCCTGTTGTGTCGGTGGAATTCCCTCCAAGATGGGATTTTGTTTTAAATATTGACATAGACTCCCAGATTGACCAGCTTAAAATTAGTACCAGAAAATGTTTTAGGGCGTAAAGGTTTCCGGCGTGATTACATTATCTATAAAAATATGTAATTAACATCGTTTATTCTAGAGCCGCCGTAAGTCTATCTATAAAAATATGTAATTAATGTCATATTGAAATAATATCAGTCGTTCTCCGTAGCGATTCGTAATGCCGCTTACCCGCGTTCGAAACACAGCGGTGACCGATTTAGCAGCAGACCGTGTCACACTGGTTTTAACGTGTTGGTATGGGAGCTGGTCGTTCAGAAACCAATGGCAAACTACTGAACGTAAAACTTGCCAATACATCCACAACGGCAGTAAAATGCTACGTCCTGTAAAGGATATGCATATTATTGGCACCTTGCCGTCTTGACAGACGATAGTTTGTGCTTCAAAAAGGTATAATAACTTTTAACCATGGCGGCAGCGAATGTGACTGATAAGGCCAATTCGCGCTGTAAATGTTCGATCAAAGTGGGTGCATGTGAACACGTGGTCATTTCCACCATCATGCACCATCTTAAGTCTCACACGCTCGGTGTGTGACTTATCTGCAATAATTTTCTCCTTTGTCATTATTCCATTTCTGATATTTGTCATCCATGCAACACGTTCAGCGGCAACTTTCCCCCAATGTGCATTATCAATTTCGGTATCAATCATGTCCCGCTTACACACATCTTTGTATCGTAGTAGAGGCCGACCCTGAGATCTCTTACCCATCTGTAATTCACCAAAAAAGATGTCCTTTGGTATTCTACCATTATCTATCCTCCTAAGATGTCCTATCCATCTAAGTCTACGAAGCCTGAGCATGGAATAAACCGTCACACAACCTGATCTTTCCAATACTTCTGTATTTGTGATTTTGTCTTGCCACTTAATACCAAGAATTCTTCGCAGACACCGCATATGAAAGCTGTTTAAACGTTTCTCTTGGTGTGAGTAAGTTGTCCAGGTTTCACTGCCATGAAGAAGAGTACTAAGGACACAGGCTTGATAGTACAAGGACTTTTGTTTTGGCAGTAAGCTTCCTGTTCTCCCAGACTCTTTTTCTTAACCTGTTCATTATGTTGCTGCCTTACCAATCCAGATGTTGATTTCCTGATCTAGGGATAATTTGTTATTTACCACTGATCCTAGATATGTAAATGGTCTACCATCTCTAGTTCGGAGTCGTCAATAAAGATTGATGGTACTCCATGTGCACCTTGTGACATAATCTGTGTCTTCATTTGGCTAATTGTTAAACCAAATTCAGAACAAGCATTGGAGAATGCAGATAGTAGACATTGTAATTCTTCTCAGAGTGGGTCGTAACTGCAGCATCATCTGCAAAAAGCAACTCTCTGATCAGTACCCTCCTAATTTTGGTCTTGGCCCTTCAATCTCTGAGCATTGTAGAGGACCGCCATCTGAGCGTGAGTGAATCCTGATCACGAAAGGCATATTTCAGGAGAAGTGAAAAGTATATTCCAAAGAGGGTGGGAGCTAGTACACAACCTTGCTTAACTCCACTCTTGATTTCAAACTCTTCAGAAGTTGCACCATCAAACTTGATTATACCCTTCATGCCTGTGTGGAACTATTCCACAATGGTCAGAAGAGTTGGTGGGCAGCCAATCTTCTTTAGTGCCTTGAACAGACCCTCACGACTGACCAAATCGAATGCTTTTGTGAGGTCGATGAAGGCAATGGACAGTGGTTGATTCTGTTCACGGCATTTTTCTTGCATTTGTCGCAATGAGAATATCATATCAATGGTAGACCGGTTCTGTCGAAAGCCACACTGTCATTCGGGGTAGACTTGATCTCCTAGGACTTGAAGTCTACGCAAAAATTTTCCAACAATACACAGAAGTGAGATACCCCTATAGATGTTGCAGTCGCTCCGATCGCCCTTGTTCTTGTACAGTGTTATGATGCTTGAATCTTTGAAATCCTGTGGGACTTGTCCTTCTCACCAGCATAATTCTATTAGCTGGTGGATCTGTAGAGTGAGTGTGTCTTGCCCACTCCTGATAACCTCTATTGGAATCCCATCCTTACCTGGAGCCTTGCCAGATGCAAGTTCATTTATAGCACACTTAACTTCTGTTATGGTGGAAGTGTGTCCAGGTGGTCAAGAGTTGTTAGAGCCTCTATGGCGTTGAGGGTATCATCCGCTAGTTTGGTCTCACTTGAGTAAAGCTCCAAATAATGCTCTACCTATCTGTCCATCTGTTGTTTCTTATCAGTTATGATTTCTTCAGTCAAGATTTTCAATGGTATACTTCTTTTGATCATTGGATCACAATCTTTCTTTATTCCTTTATACATGCTTCTGATGTATCCCTTATCACTTGCGATTTGAATGGACTCACATAACTTGATCCAATAATCATTTGCCTGGCAGTCTTTTGAACATCCTTCCTAGCTTGCTTTAGCTCACTCAGAGTGTTACGCGTTGGTCTTTCCTTGTTTCTTCAACAGAGCAATCTTCTTCTTATCAATCAAGGGCTGCAGAGTCTGGCTATTTGCCGCAAACCAGTCCTGCCTCTTATGATCCACAGTGCCGTAAACCCCTACGGCAGTTTTATGAAAAGTTTCCTTAAGTTGACCCCACTTTTCACTTACTGTACAATTTTCTGGTGTATTAGTGAAAGCGTCTTCAAGTTGCTATTGAAGCTTAAAGCACTTTTCAAGATCGTGTGTCTGTTAATAATATTAATACTTGGGCTAGATTTGTGTTTAGCTGTGTAGATTCTCTGTGGTCTCAGTCTAACCCTTGCAACAACCAAAGAATGGTCCGTATCACAATCAGCACTGTGGTAACTTCGAGTCAATGATATATGGTTCAGATGTTGTTTCCGTGTGATGATGAAGTCCAGCTGGTGCCAATGGCCGGAACTTGGATGTTTCTATGTGACCTTATGCACCTCTTTTGTTTTAAAAAAGGAGTTTGTAATACATAGGTCATTTCTGGTGCAATGCTCCAGCAGCCTTTGCCCATTTTCATTCATGCGACCGATGTTGTATTTTCCAAGGCACACAGGCCATGAACTCGAGTCCTTGCCCACACGAGCATTGAAATCACCGAGCATATAAATGTAGTCAGATTTTGGAACTGCCTTGATCACGGAGTCTAACTCCTCATAGAACGAATCCTTCACATCATCAGAGGAATCGATTGTCGGTGCATATGCAGTAATAATGGTGGCAAAACCACAAGAGGTTGCCAAGCGCAGGGATAATAGTCTTTCATTTCCTCCTGCCGGAATTTCAATCATTCCCAGTAGTGAATTCTTCACTGCAAAGTCCACACCGTGTTGCCTTTTTTCTACCTGCCCTCTACCCTTCCAAATAAAGGTGTAATTGTTTTCCCTGAGTGACTCGCCTCAATGAGGCGAGTCTCCTGCAGGCCAGCAATATCAATGTTAAGACAATTGAGTTCGGCATCAATCACAGTCGTTTTTCTCACATCGTCAATATTGGTCAAGTCAGTGGAAAATTCTGGACACATGGTTCTTACTTTCCAGGTTGCAAGCCGTGGCTTGAGGTTGCTATGTTTCATTTTATTAGTAGCTGGTGCAATGGTTTCACAGCCTGCGATTCACATTTTGTCCTAGCCCCAAGCACCCATTGAAGCAGGCAGGCTGTGGCGGATCAGCACCCAATTGGCAGGGGGCTGCCCAGCTTGAGGCGGGCGGTAGCTGATCAGTGACACCTGTAGGTGTCTCCCACAGTCAGAGGCAACGCGTGGCGCCCCATGTCTACGCCAGTTGACAGGGACTTATAACCCGTAACAGTTGCCTCTCGCTTTGATTCCGAGACCGGTTAAGACCAGGGATGGAGTTATTGCCTCTCCATAGCACAAAGCCTGGGCTAAAATATAGAGATCATGTGTTGCCCATGCAGCATGATCCCTCTCTCGGCCTGCCTAGTTCACTTCAGAGGAAAGGTAACACCTCTACATCTGGAACAAGACAAGCTGCAGAATCTGCCGGATCAGAAAAGCAATGATCTAACTGTCCGCCGGTCAAAGGATATGCAACTTTAAAAAAACAAATATTATCGTATATCCTAAAGCCGCCGTAACCCTATCTATAAAAAAATATGTAATTAATATCATATATCCTAAAGCAGTGGTCGGTCTGCCGGTCGAAGGATCAAACTATCGAATTTACATCGAAGCCTATCTCAGGTCTACCCAGCTTAAAGTGAGCACCAGCAAATGTCCTGGGAAGTAAAGAAGGTTAACGTGATACTGACTACATCGCTCACTGAATTCGAATGGTCTATAAAAAATATGGGGCTAACATCATATACTCAATATATCCCACAGCATCTACTTGGGTTTTCAGATTTGTACCCAACACGCCATAGGCGGAAAAGAGTCCTTTACAATCACTCTACATGTTTCTGAAGTCTACTATTCTTGTTTTTTTTTTTTTTTATATTATTATTTATAACAATCCATCTTAGTTTACTTATGTCAATGTTTAAAAATTATTATTTCTCTTATTAAATCTGTTTTAGCTGTATTTATTTATTGTTGATACTGCCTTCACCATAATCCACCTTACATTATCTTATTTCGTGTTTGTTGTCTATTATTGCCGGTTCCTGGCCTAGAGGTTAGCGACTTTTCTCCGTAATCTCGTATATCGTAAGTAACGTGACGACGGTGAGAATCAGCAGTGGTTCGAATTGCGTCGGTAACTTACGGGGTATGTGAGCCGGCCGCTCAGAAAGCAATGGCAAATTACTGAGCGTAATCTTGCCAAGAAATCAACAATCAGCTGAAAGATGCTGATGTTGACAGCAATGTCCTATAAAGGATATGCAAACAAATGTTTGTCTATTATTACCGACGTGGTCAATATGTGTGTGAGTGTCATTATATACCTACGTGAGGTGCCTGCATCTACATGATATTCACATACTTCGCTTTTATATTGACGATAAGGGCAATCCTCGGTAAGATGTGGGATGTTGTTTTTTTAATGTCGGGGGCAAAAAGAAGATCCTAACCTGCACAGTTCGTGGCGACTGCACTAGCCCGGCGGCCTTAATTCCCCAGGCTCAAAGACACCCCCCCCCCCCCCCCCCCCCGCCATACACTGCAAGGTACTATATTGGCAGGAAATAACAGTTGACAGATAAGGTCAAATAAGGCAACCACAATCGCAACCATTTCTCATTGATTCAAAATAGTGCAATACATTATTGTTTTAACGAGTATTTTCTCCAAAGCATAGGCCTTGCTGACTGCTACATGCAGATGTAGAAACCTAAAGCAAACTCCACTTCATGTTCTTCTGATTAACCTAAAAACGTAATGCAATCTGGCCATTTGGAGTGGCCCTTTGAGAATAAACTCTGGAGATCCTGTGAAGAACTCAAGAGAGCCATCGTGTATGTGGCCGATGTCGAAATATACATACATAATACGTTGAGAAAAAAAAAAAAAAAAGAAGAAGAAGAAGAAGAAGAAGAAGAAGAAGAAGAAGAAGAAGAAGAAGAAGAAGAAGAAGAAGAAGAAGAAGAAGAAGAAGAAGAAGAAGGAGAAGAAGAAGAAGAAGAAGAAGAAGAAGAAGAAGAAGAAGAAGAAGAAGAAGAAGGAGAAGAAGAAGAAGAAGAAGAAGAAGAAGAAGAAGAAGAAGAAGAAGAAGAAGAAGAAGAAGAAGGAGGAGGAGGAGGAGAAGAAGAAGAAGAAGAAGAAGAAGAAGAAGAAGAAGAAGAAGAAGAAGAAGAAGAAGAAGAAGAAGAAGAAGAAAAAGAAGAAGAGGAAGAAGCAACAGCAGCGGTAGAAGAAAAAGCAGTCGCGGCCGCTGCCGCTGCCATCTCATCTCATCTCATCATGTTCTTCTTGTACCTTGCGGTGTCGAGGTGAAGTATAAACTTCGTGAGAGTGCCCGAGTATGGGCCTCATATATCGATACTCCCATGGACTCTGCTATTCCCTCCGTCCAACGTTTACGTGGTCGGCCTCTTCCTCTGATTCCATCTGGTTTGACATCATTGCTTGTTGTGGTATGCTGTTGACTGGTAACCTACTTGCATGGCCAAACCATTTGACTTGCTGTTTTCTGATAAAATCTAGTGCTGCTTTAACCCCCACTTTAGTCCTGATTTCTTCATTTCTGATCTTATCTCTTCTTGATACGTTGAGTATTCTTCTCAGGAACCTCATTTCTGTTGTTGTGATTTTTCTTTTCTCTTTTTCTGTCATTGTCCAGGTTTGGCATTGGTAGCATAGAGTTGGCAGGAAGATTGTGTTGTAAAGTGCTTTCTTAGTAGTTATTGATACATGTTTGTTCTTTAGTATTGGTGCCATTTGTCCAATGAGTTGATTTGCCTTATTGCACCTATTTTCGATCTCGTCTTCTGATCTGCCATTTGATGATATTATACTTCCTAGGTACTTGAAACTCTTTACTTGTTTCAAGGGATGTTCGTTTAGGTGAATTGTTGTTGTTTGTTCTTCTTTAGTTATAGTCATTACCTCTGTTTTGCTTGTGCTAATTTTCATGTTATGTTCCCTACACATTTCGTTTAGACTATTCATGTGGTCTTGTAATTCAGCTTCTGATTTTGCTATTAGTGCTTGGTCATCCGCAAACAGGAGTTCTCTAATGGTTAGATTTGCAGATGGTTCTTCTTCTGTGTTCTGGTCATGCGGTATTCTTGCTGTCTCTGCTTGGCTGGTTTCTTTACATATGTTGTCTATATATGTTATGAACAAGAGAGGGGACAGGGACACAACCTTGTCGTACTCCAGATCTTATGGTGAAGGGTTCTGAGTGTCCTCCAGTTGCTCTCACTATGCATTCACTGTTGTTGTATAAACTTCTACATTTTGTTAGATGTGTACTCACTCCATATTGTTTGTTTCTATCTACTCTATCGAATGCCTTTTCTTGGTCGACAAAGACTAAGTAGAGTGTTTCATTGAATTCGAATGACTTTTCTATAAGTTGTCTAAGAGCAAAAATGGCATCTGTGCATCCTTTGTTTTTCCTAAATCCAAGCTGTGTTTCACTTAGCTGGGGTTCTAAGTAGTTCGTAATCTTTTTTCTAGAATTTTGCAAAATATCTCTGTATTGTGTGCAGTCTCTTTTGCTACCTTTGTTTTTCCAAAATGGGATAATTATGGCGTTTCCCCAGACTCGTGGTGTCTATTGTTCTACCCAAACATGGTTGAATAGTCTATGTAGCCAAGCTGTTCCTACTTCTCTTACAGCTTTAATTAGTTCACTTGGTATTTCATCCTGTCCCGGTAATTTTTTCAATGGGGCTAATCTGATGGCTTCTATAATTTATTTTTAGTATGTCTGGTTCTAGTTCTTCGGTGACATCTGTATAGGTCTCTTGAATTCCTGTGACATCTGATGGGATGTTGAGAAGTTGTTCGAAATACTGCTTCCATCTTATTAGGATTTGTTTTGTTCACTTATTGGTTCTCCATTTTCGCTGTTAATTATTTCAGTTGGGTCAAAGGGTTCTCCTCTGGTTCGCATTGCACCTATCTTTTTGTAGAAGTTTCTAGGTTGCCTCCTTGTAGTTTTTATTTAGGGTTTCTCCATACTCTTCCCAGTCTTAGCAGCCGCAGCCGTAGCAACAGAAAAATGTGAACAGATAGCCACAAATCGCATAAAACATTAGAATGTAGCTCGAAAAAAAAAGAATGAAACAGAAAGTAATGCATATATATCTACTTTTACATACTAGTTTACAGCCAACATGTGATAAACAACAATACTATGGAACAGTTTTCCTTTTAAGAAACGAAGACATCTTAATAGACGCCATTTCTTAATGACAACTATTTTTACAGTCGTAACTGGGGCTACTGTTTGGATGACCCACCTGCCCAACATGATTTCCAATATCCGGAGCAGCCGGCAGGCACCATGTATGATGCAGATCATCAGTGTAGACTTCTGTATGGGCCTGGGGCTGAGCTGTGCACGGGTATTGAGGCCTTGGAAGTATGTATCCGCAATTTGTTTTCTCAATGAATGTCTCTAAATGAATGTCTCTAAAGGATTGTCTCTACATAATTGTTTTTTAAATGAAATGTCTATAAATGCATGTCTCTAAATTAATGTCTCTAGATAAACCACATCATCAGAGAATAAGCGTTTTTATTTAGCCAAATAAAAGATTATTGCCAGATAATTAAATAACTAACAAGCATATCAAACACTGCCAGAGTAAGTAACAATGATTGCCTGAAATAGGTGATTGACACTAGAACATTATACACCAACAAGAAAGAGACACACATCTTTCTGTGATAACGTAATGAGATGAAAGGCATTGGAGAACATTGTGACAACTGGTAAGATCAATAGCAAAAGAGGCAGAGGCAGACCAAAATAAACGATGTTGGATTGACGGAAACGGTGACATGGAGAAATATATTAAACACAGTTGATCTAGAACACCAATGACCGTGATCTGTGGAGAGACATTATCGCCGCCAGCTGGCAGGCCACATGATGATGACCAAACAGAGGCTGAATCTATGTTCCGTGCTATAAGTGAATATTTGTTTAGAACATATCAACCGTAACTTTCCGTCTTTATACACAATTATTGCAAATTAATTAAATAATTAAAAGCAAACCAAACACTGACGTAGTTGGATATTTAATTATAAAATATAAATCAAAATTTTTGCCTTAGTTAGATAGTTGAATTAAGATTATTGTCACACGTTTCTTGATGATAATATCACGAAGTTCTTACGATGATATGCTCATGATATTATTGTGTGATGGTCGTTGTCTAGGTAACGATACTCATGGTGTGTCAATGGAGATATCTGTCTTGCAATGTAACTCACCCCCGCAGTGCATATTCACCAGGCATTAAACAAGATTCCGTTGGCGCACATAATCCTTTATTACAGAAATAAGACGGACAAACGGAACATGTTTATACATCCAGAAACATAATGTAATCCATAGAATATAAATATCCTCCTCACAATTTAACCACACACATCACTGGCTTCTCACGCCTGCTTCTAATCTCAATCCACAAGACAGGTAATCCAGCTACAATCCTCGGCTGGATCTCCCACAATACAACCCACACATTGGGTTGGAGCCACTGCTCAACTATAGAACCCACTCTGGGTTTTTGGCCTGTCTTCACAACTAGAAGAACAACACAACACGGAGCTCTCTCTTAAACGACCTGACCCGCAGTCGGTCTCTTCTCTCACTCCTTTTCAGTCGCCTGACTTCACACAACACACAACTCTCCCTCGACCCATCCCCCCCTGGGGATTTCCACTCATATCCGCCCCATTATTTCTGAGGGTTGATTGTTTTCCTTGTAGCCAGGTCAGTCACTTTACTGTCTCCCACTCTCATCTCCATTCTTCCTCCTGCCCGGTCACTCAACTCAATGTCAGTGACCCAGGCTTATGTCATTACCCCCCTCTTAAAAGAAAACTTCGATTTCAAATATAGGGAGACTAAAACTTACTAAACATGTGACCCAGACATATAGCCTGGGTAGCCCTAAGTATGGCTGCACCTTACTCCAGCTACCACACTACATAATACATCAAATGCTCATCTATATTCATCACACATAAATACAACCATCTATCTTGTGTATCAATGCATGAACTAATACATCACATAATAATAATAATACATCATAGAAAAGCATTATACTTATGTACCCACAGGTCTCTTACTACTTCACGACCCCACAATACTATTTGTGTACCGACCCTATATCAGGTGGTTCTGTTCTTGCATTAACCCACCTCTGATTCCTGTCGATGCTGTGTCTACCTTTCATGTACCCATGACTCATGGTACCTCTACAATTACAACATCTGTTTGCTATCCCTAGCCCTGGGTCAGTAATGTCGCGAAAACTCTTTTGACCTGACTCAACTTTCCCATCTGCATATTGCACCGTTACACTTGAGTCTCTGTTTAGTCTGAGCTCTTTATTCAAACTTGGCCCATATACCTGGCACCTTGCTTTCTGCTGCATACGCCTTTTGCCTATGTGCCCTGCACATGCACTATCCTGAGCTGTTCTCGTATATCGGTTTCTATGTGCTAAAGGTACTGCTCCTTGCCCACGTGCAGTTCTGCTATCTGAAAACCTGCGAGTGAGAACATTGTTCTTCCTCTCGAAGCACCCTCTACCTTTCTTTGACTGCCTATGTTCTACTCTCCTACACCCTTGGGAACATTTGTTCAGAGTAGTATCTTGTCTCTGGGAGTCACTAGCACTATATTTGGGATCCATTCTCATCTGCTCAGCTGTACTATCCTTGTCCTGAGTTCCTGTGTCTACTTCAAGTGCCTCTTCTACCTCATCTATACTCTCTAATTTAGGTTCTCTTGTGGTAACTACCTCGCTACTGCTTACACTATATTTTCGGTCCCAATAAACTACTTCCTCTTCTGTACAATCTTTAACTCCTATAACATTTCCTATGATCAAATCAGCCACTGGTGAGTCCAAAACACACGCTGTCACTCTTCCAGTGATATATGGTGTTTTTACTGTTATTATGGCTACTGGGTAGAACTCTACTGTGCCGTTGAATGTTATGCATCTAATCTTTTTCCCTGTATAATCCGAGGGATCTATTAAACTTCTCCTCACTCCGATAGACGTACATCCGGAATCCCTAATTGTTAACGCTGGCCTATCATTAACAAACCCATGATGCATCTTCAGACTTCCTCCGTCATGGACTGCTGATCCTGCTTTAACTGTGTGACCACATATTAAAACTGGCTGACTGTCTTTTCAAAAAGAGGTTTGCACCCACTACAATCTTCATTGTTCAGCGTCTCAATTACTTGCGCTGCATTTGAGTGCTCTGTTTCTCTCATCCTACATTGATGACTGATATGACCATTCTTTCCACATTTGAAACAAGTAATCTCCCTTTTAGTGTTGTTCGTTGGTCCATCTGATGGTTGTGCATCACACTGTGCTGCCTTGTGTCTCCAGCTCCCACAATTCCAACATCCGGCATAATTTTGACGTCTCTGGAAGTTCCCGCTTCTATATGGGTACCGTCCTACTCTACCAACATTGTTTCCTCGGAAACCATTGTCTTGAAGTTCTTGCTGCTCACCTTTCTGTGCTGAATCCACACTTTTCGCCCTTGGTCTGACGACTGGATTCTGGTCCTGTTTAGTGTACGCTGCACAGACTATTTCCTCACTCATTAGTTTCCCAATAGATACGTTAGGATGTGCAGTCATGTAGTTTTGCCCTAACTGAGACATGGTGTCTATGTCCTTTGGCTTCCGTTCCTCAAAGAACGCCACTAAATTAGAATTGCATGCAGATACTACCTTGTCTCTTAACATTAGATCTACTAATTTATTAAAATCTTTCCCTACCTCTGCAAGCTCCATCCATTTGTTAAATGTGTTCTTTACTGTGTTAACAAAGTCTGTGAAATCTTGATTTGTCTCTGGCACTAACTGTCTAAACTTTGTCCTATATCCATGCTCAGTGAGTTGGAACTTTGTCAGCAAACGTTGACGTAAGATAGTGTAGTTGTTCCTTTCTTCTACAGGTAAATTGAACATGGTGTCTAGTGCCTTGCCCGTAAGAAATTCGCCAAGTCTCATCGCATACTCCTTCTCTGGAATGCCTAATGTTTTCACAGACGATTCGAATCTCCCAAGATAGGATTCAAGGCAATCCCGGTCCGTAAAATATGGCAGTTTTAATCTCTGTGACGACTGCGACGGTTTTCTACTTTCCTCACTTTGACCCTTCGATGCAAATTCTAACTTTTTAATAGCAATTTCCGCTTCCATCTTAATCTTCTCTTTCTCAATTTCCATTCTCATGTGTGTCTCTCTCTCTTCCTGTAGACGCTTGGCTTCCATTTCAGCCTGTCTTTGTTCTCTCTCAGCTAACTTTTCTTCCTGTAGACGCTTGTTTTCCATTTCAGCTAACTTTACTTCCTGTAGACGTTTGTTTTCCATCTCAGCTAGTTTTACTTGTGTCTCTTCCTGTAGACGTTTTGCCTCGCGTTCATTATGCCTCTCCTCTCTTTCCGTCTGTTTTTGTTCTTTTGCTTCGGCATACTCTTGTAACTCTTTACCTTTCAGGCCTATTCTTTCACCTGCTTCAATATAATCCATTAAAGTAGGCATCTTGTACTTGTGGACACTTTGCTGTGAATCAGCCAACTATAAATGTCCAGACTCTGCTGTTATTCTTTGTGTCACTTCCCTAAGTACACCCACACTCCCTGTGTACGTCAATTCGTAGTGCTAAAATATCACTCTGTACTCACCCAGTCAATCTATAAGCACTAGGTAGTGAGGGGGGAAGTATCACCTATACTCCCTTATATCTATCTATCTATGACCAAAAGTTCATAAAGTCCCTGGAAATATTGTTAAACATACATATAAATACATATACAAACAAATGGATGATAACACTAAGTGATGACTATCCAACGCTAGACTTCACAAGCTGAGTACACGGAGACGATGATGACACAGAAATAAACCACAGTAACAACCACAAGCTTGTGTAGAGACACCCACAGTGCGCGTAAAATATAAATATAAATTGACCAAGACCACTAGACAGCAGAAATGACGAAAGATCACAATAAAAACATATCCGAACACAACAAATATCATATGTAAATATAACGAAAAGAAAGAGAGAAAGAAAAGAATATATACTGAAAATATACACAGATTTGACGTCAGACAACTCGGCTCTAGATATTGGTTAAGACTATTTCAATGCCCCTGCACGATACGTCAACTCATTAACGTTTTTCTTACAAAATATCGTAAGCACCAGAAAGACTAATAAATTATTGTGCTGTATCCCGACTCTCGAGAAACACCCCAACAATTCCCTACTCTTGACAAACACTGGACCACATACAAATAATTGCGTGACACCCGACAACAATAAATATGACGATGGGAGCAAAACAATAACAAATAATAATGTGTAACTGGTTGGCCGACAAATATGGGCCTATTAATCCGTCGCCAAAAGTTCTTTTTATTCAGTCACCAAAGTTTTTGTTCGTTTTAATCGTTATTCGCAATCCGCTGGAAATGTCTACGACGCTAGATTTCAAACTGACTTCTTGTTTTGTTGAGTGGTTATTGAATTCACGTGGTGATCAAAAGTTCCAACTGTCGACAAAAGTTGAAGATGATAGTGATATCCAAACTGTTCTGTCTCGACACAGTCCGTAACGTTATTGTACTTTCTCTGTACGTGGTGGTACCACTGTAATAATCCAAAGTGTTCTCTCGATATGTTGTTACTTTCGTTGCGGAGATGGCGCTTCGCTGTATCATTAATGTTATGGATTTTCGTTACCCGACAAGATTCACCAAAAGAAAAGGAGAATGGCAGGCAATGTTCAGCGCTTTAAATTTGGGTATATAAATCCTTATCGGCAAAGAAGTACAACCATGGTTGCGATGACGATAAGTTAAAACTGTTTGCTCATAACAGAATAATGATGACAAAGGCTTGAACAAAGACGAACAATCAAGTCTGGTTTCACACAAAACGCCTTGTTTTGTTCATTCACAATGAGTCAGCTTGACCACCATAGGTCGTGGAAATTCCCGAATATCTTTCCTCCTTCCACCCCCAACTCACAATGTCACCTCAATTTCTCTTTATCACTCTCAGTGAAAAATTCCTCCGTAACACAGTTTTCACACAAACTTGACAGCCCCACCCGGCTGCGGTAGGGGTAACGTTACTATCCCCTTCAGTCAACTGTCCGTCAAATTAGCGACTGCCAATTTTTCTCTGTTATCCAAACATGTACTTCCCCAGTACCTGGACGCTGGTGTACCCACCCGTCCTATTTACTGCGTCGAATAATCTTGACCAGTCAACTTGCAACAACACAGTGCGCTTGCCTCTAGCACACACACACACCTGTCAATTATCTTTGGTTCCCAATCCTGTCATTATCACCGACAGTGACGTCCTACACACACACACGCTGCCCTCGCCACTCTCTTCTTGATTCAACACTCGTCTTTAATTTCAGCACTGCTGCCTGGTATCAAATTTACCTGTCACCGTAATGGACTCTCCCGGTTAGTCTGTGTGGCGTGTCTTTATCACCGACTTTTGTGCTGCCGCTGCACCCCCACTCGCTTTAGCGATATGGTTGGTTCCAATTCACCTGTAGTGGACTTCACTTGAACTGTCTGCTAGCTTGTGATTTCCGCCGCGTACCCTCCCCGCGCGCTGACAGTTTTTTGTTTTTTTTTCAATGTGGCGTCTTACACACCCAAAAGAATTGCTGTTAATCTCGTGACGCAGTACTGTCTAAATTGATGGCACGAAGACACCGATAATAACTCCTCTCTTTCAGCGAAGAGCCCACAAATATCTCAGCATGACAACACTGTCTATAATGTTCTTGATCGGACGTAGCCTCCAGATGTCACACGTCTTCTATGATGATAATATCACGAAGTTCTTACGATGATATGCTCATGATATTATTGTGTGATGGTCGTTGTCTAGGTAACGATACTCATGGTGTGTCAATGGAGATATCTGTCTTGCAATGTAACTCACCCCCGCAGTGCATATTCACCAGGCATTAAACAAGATTCCGTTGGCGCACATAATCCTTTATTACAGAAATAAGACGGACAAACGGAACATGTTTATACATCCAGAAACATAATGTAATCCATAGAATATAAATATCCTCCTCACAATTTAACCACACACATCACTGGCTTCTCACGCCTGCTTCTAATCTCAATCCACAAGACAGGTAATCCAGCTACAATCCTCGGCTGGATCTCCCACAATACAACCCACACATTGGGTTGGAGCCACTGCTCAACTATAGAACCCACTCTGGGTTTTTGGCCTGTCTTCACAACTAGAAGAACAACACAACACGGAGCTCTCTCTTAAACGACCTGACCCGCAGTCGGTCTCTTCTCTCACTCCTTTTCAGTCGCCTGACTTCACACAACACACAACTCTCCCTCGACCCATCCCCCCCCCCCCTGGGGATTTCCACTCATATCCGCCCCATTATTTCGGAGGGTTGATTGTTTTCCTTGTAGCCAGGTCAGTCACTTTACTGTCTCCCACTCTCATCTCCATTCTTCCTCCTGCCCGGTCACTCAACTCAATGTCAGTGACCCAGGCTTATGTCAATTATATAAGAACACACTGAGTGCCTCTTCTGCTGGTGCTTAATCTCGTACTGACATTGGAAATCATGACTCTTCAAATTCTCTGCCATATGATATTTTAAGGAAGTTGATATTGAGTAAATTATTATTTATTGCCCAGCTGTAAAAGCTTTTCACCGACAATTTCTCTGCCTTCCTTACTTCACGTGCTTAATAATATTTGTTATCACTAAAAGCTAGTTTCTGTATATTAACATTTCTACTTATATACCCAATTGAGTTGAGTTGAGTTGCGTTAAGAACTGACATAAATGCACACGGGGCATTCCCATACGCCCTCAGTCCCCATCTTCAACAGCCAGCGAAGAGTTCAAATACTAATGGTGCTCGTTGCAATTTGATTATATATACGACTTGGATTACCTCTGAATGACGACTGTGTACCAGACCCTTTGACTATCCAGCTTATTTCTAGACCGTTATAGTCTATCTGTTTATTTGCATTTTTCACGTGCTCCAAGAGGTCTTTCACAACTTCTACCTTAGCATGCATCAAATCACCTCTCAAATATGCGGCACCAGCCAATTTGTCTGCTTGTTAATTGCCAATCACACCAGGGAGTCCTGGAGAAAAGATCCAATGAATGCTCAAACCCCGCAACCTTTGAATTAATGCATGCTATTCAGCACGAAGCATATCAGTCTTCACTTTTGACAGCATTTCTTAGTGAATTAATTGCAATCACAACATGCTTACCTAATACCCCACTAACTTCATGTATCTATCCCTTTTGGGTTTGATGAGTAACGACTTCGGTTCTCAATACCTCATCATTTATTTTTTTCTCTGTCCACGATATCGTTAACATTCTTCTCAACAGTCATTTCCACTGCCTCCTGATTTCTTCATTTCATTACTAGTTATCCAGACACACATCCACACAGAGGAGCATATTAGCTTATATTTATGTAATTGCCTAATAAAGGCAATTAAAGTAAATACTGGGGCAGCTCACTTGGTACAAAACTTTTAATTCTGTATTATATTTCTTCCAGTTGGAAAACATTACTAATCACTTGTAGTTCTGCTTTTCTGACTACAGAACCCTTTTACAAATACATAGTTGGTTAATTTTTAAGGCACAGATTATGTTTCGCGAGAGCAAGACATACAAATAAATCCCTTAATGGCTAGGCCACGTTGCATAACAGGGACAAGAAACACAGACCTGATCCAAGATTGCCTATGTTTATTGCCTGGTGGTATTTCTACTGTATGGCCTAAGAACATCACAGTTTCACCTGTGTTTAGAAGCTTTTTGTCCTCTCCATTCCACATTGTTTCGCATAATTCTAAAATACTAAACTGATCAAACTTCTTTTCGAGGGTGATGGAGGTGTCTGAAAGGTTAAGATATTTGCTAAAGGCTCAGAAAGTACCGTGTTTGATCCCTACATAGGGCTGGACATTTTTTAAAGATCCATTGATATCTAATGATATCACACGTCCACCCTGATCTCTTGGGTAGTGAGATTTGACACCTATCCTTCTAATATGGGCGAAAAAACCAGCGGTCCCAGTTGTAAGATCTGCACGTGAATCCGTGGGCAGTAGGAAATCACAAAATGTAGGCCTTACGGCTTCCGCTCTGGCAAAGCTGTTAGAAAAAAAGTAAACTTACCCATGTATAGGAAGAGCCCGTTAGCTTGGCTGGAATCTGTCCAGATGAAGTTTACCTGGCACAGATACATACCTAAGTCGGACACATTAACTTCTGAGGTGTATAACTAGATGTGACGCATTTCATTCGAAAGGTGAACGAAGGAGAAGCAGCAGCAGCAGCAGCAACAGCAGCAACAGCAGCATCAGCAGCAGTAGCAGTAGCAGCTTCTTGTCTTCTACGACCTGTGTTGTCTTTCACAGTTCTTGCATTGTCAGGGGGAAGACTCGTATTTTCGGTGACAGAATAATACACATTCTCAGCAGTATGTCAGACATCTTTACTTTCCCACAATAAAATGGCATCTATAGTATTTGGAAAATACTGTAATAAACGTTAAATGGGTATTATTTGCATGTTTACAGAACGTTTGCACAACTCTATGGTGCAGAGTAAACAACAAATGCTCTACTAAACTTCAGCCGGCAGCCGTGGGAACTACGTGTGGTAATGATAAGGTTAGTAGTTAAGAAATAATTTTTGGCATTCTTCTGTAAAACCAATTGATTGAAGCCTCAAGAAATTGTTTGTTGTTGATTCTTTTTTATTTTGCTTTATGTTTCTTTTTGTTTTGTTTAGTTGTCTTAGATTTACAGTCATAAGATAGAAATCAGAGAACCTATTCTAACACATGTCTTTGAATCCTGGACGATTAGTATATATAAAAAAAAAACATACCTTAACGAATCAGAGATGTGGTTTTACAGAAGTATTGCCAAAATAGTTTGGGCAGCTTAACTGAGCAATCTAAATGTTTTGAAAGAAACTAGACACAAAAGAAAACTTATAACAAACATTGGAAACAGACAGTCGGGAAGATTAACACGGTCAACAAATGCCTGAATAAGTCGGATGTGTTGATCGAAAGGCGCAAATATCGCAGTTCTAGTGTAAACTTGCACATCGCATTTACTGAGATAATCGAGTTTATAGAAAAACAGATCATGGCATGGTCCAAAACAAACATTTCTGAGATAAAGAAGAAGAAGAAGAAGAAGAAGAAGAAGAAGAAGAAGAAGAAGAAGAAGAAGAAGAAGAAGAAGAAGAAGAAGAAGAAGAAGAAGAAGCCAGACAATAATAATGCTTGGCAGTATTATGTGTAGAGAACAAATGACACATGTTGTAACAACTGGAGAGATTTATTGGAAGAGAGATCCAGAACGAAAGCAACAGAAGATTCTTGACAACCGCACGTCATGGCACGGACATCATTTGAGATGGTTGGGTATGGTGAGGCACGATCGTCCATGTTAGTTAACATGCCACTTGATGATGAGGTAAGAAGATGGAATTGGGTATTTCATGTTTCTTTAAAATAATAATAATTATAATAATAATAATAATAATAATAAAAACAGCATGTGAATATTTGAAGCGGATACATCAAGAACTTATTTACATGATTCCAATAATTGTGATTGCTTTGACCTGTTTCATCTTTTGCTTGTTCGAATTTTTAGTCATGTTTATAAATATGATGTGGAAATAAATGAACGTTTCAATTAATCATTTTATGACTGCTTAAAGATAGCGTTCTGTATAGGGTTTGTAAGTACATGTACCGGCTCCGTAGAGAAGAGGTTACGGTCGCAAATCGTAATCTCGCTTACCGCGTTCGAAACACAAATGAAAGCGTTGTGAAGCAGACCGCCTAGCATTGGTTTTCATACAGGAGTGTTTGTGACGAAAATTACAAACAGTCAAACAATGCTAGGATTAACTGTGACGACTTGTAAAGGAAAAGCAATTAAAAAATAAATACATTTCACATATTTTGGAAATCTTAAGCACATCAAAATAATCTTACCATTGGAAAACAATAGATAACGCTTCGAGGTCACAAAAAGACAATGCTAATTCATTGTTATTTAATACAATCAATGCGTTTACTGCTTTGTCTTTCTTTGAGAATTTTTTATCTTTTCGCTGGAATAAAATGAGCTGCATCTTTTTTTAACAGTTAGTTGCGTGTCTTTTTTCGGGATGTTACAAACATCATGGGCGATTATTCGATGTTTGTGGACAATGAACAGACAAGCTGATAAACATCTTATGGCTGTGAAAATGTGGTTTCTGAGGAAAATGAAAAGAATGCCATGGACAGACAGAAAACCAATGACCAAGTTCTTCAAGAAAAATACGAAATCCGTAAACTTATTAGAGAAATTAGATGTAGACAGTCACAACTTTTTGGTCACGTTATGAGACTAAATACATTGGAGAACTTGATGACAATTGGCAAGATTGAGGGGTAAAGAACAAGGGGGAAGCAGAGAAGAGAAGTAAATATCTGGATGGCATGGTCGCTACAAGAACACAGAGCTTATCAACGACTCTGATGATTGTGCTAGATGGTGAAAGATGACCATTTACGCTTATGACATGGCACGTGATAATGAAGATCATGTGTGGCCTTTTGTCTCGTACTTATTGAAGTGTGTTATTTTCGCTTTCATCATTTTGTGCCTTGCCGACTCACGTGGGAGATCAAAATTCTCCACATCTTGCGATCTCTAACGCCACATATCAGTTTGTGAGATATAGCTTTATAGATGCATTACTACACATTGTTAGACATGGATTCTAGACCTCTGTAATTGCTGGAAGGTTCGTTCATTGGAAGGAAAATACAGGGTGTATTTTTAATGACAGTTGAATGTTTGAAAATATTGCCGTTCCAAGTTTTGTATTTACCTTTTATATCGCATGAGTTCACAGTGGGTAAATGGACAGTGGGGAGCATTTTGTGTGATATTCGCTGGCACGGGAATGGGGCATAATGGGGACGACCCGTTGCCGTGAAGTTGGATCCTCAACTAACTAACTAATTAACTAAACATAAAACTTGGAACGGCGATATTTTCAAAAATTCCACAGTCATTAAAAATACACTTTTTTTTACTACACCATATACAAATCTGGGTCAGTATACTACGTGGTAACTGCTTGGGCAAGCAGCTTTTATTCATCAGCACGGCAGACGCAATTAATAGTAAACATGTTGAAATGACGCACACACGTAGAGACAGTAAACAGACAGAGAACATATAAATCAGAATACAGACAACGAGAATGATAGACAGACAGACATAGAAGTAGGCAAGTAGGTAGGTAAGCGGGCTGTCAACTGACAGTCAAACAGGCAGACAGGTATAAATATAAACAGACATATAAATATTCAGACTGACAGGCAAGCAGGCGGACAGGCAAATAGAATAAGTAAATAGGGTAGGGGGAGGGGGGGGGGTAGATCGAAAGCAGATAATACTGACTGACGGATGTGTGGGTAGATGGATGGATCGGTGGATGAGTAGATTACATCACCGCAATCATCATTATCATCATATCACATGCTGATAATCGTGGGTGATCATAGATATGTTAAATTATTGAAAAACATACTTACCGATTATTGACATAATGAAATGGTATTTTTTCCAGTGGTGTGTTGCTGGCGACTGTGTTGTTATGGGCGAAATTCCACAGGCCATCGACGGACAATGGAGTCAATGGGCGGAATGGACAGATTGTAGCAGGACATGTGGGGCAGGAGTCAGTGTCTCAGAGCGGCACTGCAATCACCCTCAGTAAGTCAAGCAAGAAATGTAATGTAACTATTTGTATCAGCATATTTAAATTAAAAACATGAATAGGTTAAGATAATGGCCTTGCAAACAGGTACATAACATAGTGGGAATATTAGTTGTACATTTATGTTTAAGAATTCTGGTAATGACTACACATAATGAACATACTTTATAAGCATTTTAATATGTTGAACAATGATTATTAACTAAGCTATGCAAAACAATGCCGTTTGCAATGGATTAGATTAGAAGCTTATCCAGAAGAAACGAATGATACATTCTCTCATGAGTACAAGAGACACGCTCATTAACACAGTCCGTCCCATGCTGGTACTTATGTCAGTAGCATCACTATTATCATCATCATGTGCTCCATGCTATAAAAATAGGTTGCCTTGGTAAGCTGTCTCACACGACTATCAGGGCCTTCCATCAGGCCTATGTCCTTGTCTCGGTTATTCCATGTGGTCAACCCATCCATGTATCTGGATACCCAACTCTGTTTGCCTTTTCCTTGTTCTTTTTCCATTAAGTTTGTCAGTTGAGACTGGGTTTTACAGTGTATTGTTAGCCATAAAATGCCCTTAGTATCTTGACTAATGTAAATACCCAATTTATGTTTTTCATCCGTTTCTTGAAGGAATACCACATTCGCTTTTTATGCGCCCATGGTATTCGTTTTTTCTATGAAGCCACATTTAATCTACCATCAGATGTTTCTCAACTTGTATGTTTAATGTCTATTTTTCACATGCATATAATCAGTATAGGTTATATAAAGCGCTTTAA
>JACEFZ010004969.1:0-62804 GCA_014155875.1 Cepaea nemoralis | reverse complement strand
CCCCGATTTCCCAAAGCCCAAAAAAAGGGGGAAAAAAATTGTTTTCCCTCTTTTGGCTTCCCCCAAACCCTTTTAAAAAGGGTTTTCCCCCCTTTAAAGCCAAAAAGGGGGGGTTTCCCATTTCGGTTTTAAAGGGAGAAACTTCCATTTGTGAAAAAGTTTTTTCCCCCCACCCCTTTTTGAGTTTTGATATAGACTTTCATCTAAACCATTGCATGTGACTGGGGCGCTTTTTTCCACCTTAGTAACCGCTCACGAGGTAGGCTACACGTGCTGCCGGCTAAAGCACCTTACCCCAAAATTTGCGTCGAAACGGTAACGGCCCGGCCCCATCACCCGGGGACCCCTCATATCCCCCAGCTGAGAGCCTTAGAACAAGATCAAAACAAGCCGTAGCGTGCACAGCTTTTCCCCCTCCATTTGCGTAGGGGTATGGGCCCCGGCTCTCAACCAAGGGCTTATAGTTTGGGGTGTTCAGGCCATATCCCTCAGCTGAGACCCTTAAAATATTTGTCCGGCCCAAAGAATTTTGCCTTGTACGCCTGTTTTTGCCCCTTTTGACGCTATCCTGGGTCTACCTGCAGAACAGCGGTTGGCTCTCTTATTTGGGCCCCCTAACCCAAGTCCGACCAAACACCTAGTTGTGCTTCGTCGCTTAGCTCTTGGGGTCATTGTAACACGCAAGGCCCCCCCTTCCCCCAAAGCGACAAAGTGGAGACAATCGGGGGGGGGGGGGGGAAAAGAGAAAGCAAATAAAACTATGAACGTAAAAAATTGCAGTAAATCACATCTCTCTATATCATTTCTCCGTTCCTCTTGTACCTTGCAGTGTGAGGGGAAGTTAGCAGCAGGAGAGTGCCCCCTAAGGGTTTATGTATCGATATTCCCATGGGCTCTGTTTTCCCTGCATCCATCGTTAATGGGCGGCCTTTCCTCCGCCCTTTCCCTCCCGGTCAGTACACCATTGTTGTTGTGGGATACGTTAGTTGGAACCCACTTGCATGGCCAAAACCCTTTGACTTGCTGCCTTCTAATAAAAACAAGTCAAGCTACAACTCCCACTTTGCCCATTTTCATTTCTGATCTTATCTCTTTTTGATACACTGAGTATCTTCTCGGAAACTCATTTTTGTTGTGTGATTGTTCTTTTCTCTTTTTCTGTCATTGTCCGGGTTTGGCATTGGTAACATAGAGTTGGTAGGAAGATTTTGTTGTAAAGTGCTTTCTTAGTAGTTTCTGATACATGTTTTTCTTTAATTGGTGCCCATTTGTCCCAATGAGTTGGTTTTCCTTAATGCATTTATTTTTTGGGGGCTGCGTGGCTCGAGGTATGGGTCCGCCTCGAGTGCTGGGGGTCCCCGGTTCAAGCCCCCGGTGAGGCGGATTTTTTCACGTGGACTTCTAGTATAACATTTCCCTGGGTCTCTGGGTAGTGAGATCGGACGCCCGTGTGTATTTGTTGCGCCCTTTAAGAATCCTTCTCAGTTGGAATAAAAAAGAGTACTAACGGCGCTCCCCGGGCAAAATGTGGGTTAAAAATCTACCTAAAGTTTTTCGGGACCTCGCCGTGCTACTGAGTCGTGCACGACTGAGTTTCTCCAAACCGGTTTTGAGTTGGAGGGGCTTACCCCCATGGCCGTGTGAGATCCTCACTAAATTAAACTAACTATACTATTGCATTTATTTTCGATATATTATACTTCCTAGGTATTTTAAACTTTCACTTTTTTCAAGGGATTTCCCAATACCCAGGGAAGTTAATATCATCAAATGGGGAAATCCCCAAAAAGCTAAAAACTGGGTAGATTTCGACGCCCAAATAAAGGAAGCAACTAACACTCTAGTAGCATCTGTAACCCTCTACGAACACTAGCTTAGTAAAAAAAATTAAAAATTTGTTGCATACCTTTATGACGTCGCTGTCAATCCGCCTTTTTTTTTGTGTCGTTGTTCTTGCGTGTACCCTATAGTTTCCATGCTTTTTGAACGACCGGCCCCCATTAAAATTTTTGTTTTTAAAAAAAAAACCCAAGCAGGGGGGTCTGCTGCAAAATTGCCCGAACTGTGTTTCGAAACGCGGGTATACGAGTTTCGAACGGGTCGTCACTTGTCGCCAGGGAGCGGCCACGTTTAGTAATAAAAATGAGAAAAAAGATTCCTCCACGGGGTAAAATTTTCGTTTTTGTGGGAACAGATAAGTGGCTAGTGCGTTTACTACAAAACCATTTTCATAACCCAGCCTATTGCGAGTTTAAATATCTTTTCTAATGGATTTCTTTTTAAAAGTTTTCTTTGCCGGGTTTGGGTTTTTGGTGAAATCTCCCGGGGTATTCCCAACCAAAACAAAATAACCCTCCCGGTTTTTTGTTTTTTTTGTTTTTTTTTTTTAATTTTAATTTAAAAACAATTTAACCGGGTTTTGGGTGGAAAGAGGGAAAGAGAAAAAAAAAGGGGGGGGGGGGGGGGGGTTTGAAAAAAAGAGAGGAGAGAGGGGGGGAGGGGGGGAGAGAGAGAGAGAGGGGAAGAGAGGGGGGGGGGGGGGGGGGGGGGGGGGAGAGAGAAAAAAGAGAGAGGGAGGAGAGGGGGAGTTAGAAGAGAGAGGGGAGAAAAAAGGGGGAGAGAGAAGGAGAGAGAGAGAGAGAGAGGAGAGAGAGAGAGAGAGAGAGAGAGGAGAACATTTAACTGTCTTCCGTATCTAAGCAGTGAAGATTTTCCGCGAATGGCATTAAAAAAAATGAATGAGCGATTACTTTATTTTGCACTTAGTTGACAATGAATGGCGTTGGTTTCATAAGCTAGTGTTTAAATGTTACAGATAATCCCAAAATTCAGTGGGCCCCTTACGAATACATAGTGATAGGGTTCACACATTGTGGCACGGTTCAATGGGGTTTAGTGATGTCATGGCATATGGGGTGTAGTTATGTCATGGCACTAGACGTTAGTGATGTCATGGCACTATGAGGTGTAGTGAGTCATGGCACTATGAGGTGTAGTGATGTCAGGGTACTATGAGGTGTAGTGATGTCATAGTACTATGAGGTGTAGTGATGTCATGGCACTATGAGGTGTAGTCATGTCATGGAATATGAGGTGTAGTGATGTCATGGTACTATGGGGTGAGTGATGTCATGGTACTATGAGGTGTAGTGATGTCATGGTACTATGAGGTGAGTGATGTCATGGTACTATGAGGTGTAGTGATGTCATGGCACTATGAGTGTATGATGTCATGGCACTATGAGGTGTAGTGATGTCATGGCACTATGAGGTGTAGTGTGTCATGGTACTATGAGGTGTAGTGATAAACATGGTACTATGAGTTACAATGATGTCGGCACTATGGGGTGTAATATCAGGGCACTATGGGGTTTTAGTGATGTCATGGCACTATAGTGTAGTGATGTCATGGCACTATGAGGTGTAGTGATGTCATAATACTATGAGGTGTAGTGATGTCATGGTACTATAAGGTGTAGTGATGTCATGGTACTATAAGTGTAGTGATGTCATGGTACTATGAGGTGTAGTGATGTCATAATACTATGAGGTGTAGTGATGTCAGGGCACTATGAGGGTAGTGATGTCTTTGTTACTATGAGGTGTAGTGATGTCATGGCACTATGAGGTGTAGGGATGTCATGGTACTATGAGGTGTAGTGATGTCATGGTACTATGAGGTGTAGTGATGTCATGGTACTATGGGGTGTAGTGATGTCATGGCACTATGAGGTGTAGTGATGTCATGGCACTATGGGGTGTAGTGATGGGGCACTATGAGGTGTAGTGATGTCATGGCATATGAGGTGTAGTGATGTCATGGCACTATGAGTTTAAGGAGTCATGGTACTATGAGTGTAGTGATTTTAAATACTATGAGGGTAGTGATGTCATGGCACTATGGGGTGTACTGATGTCATGGTACTATGGGTGTAGTGTGTCATGGTACTATGAGGTGTAGTGATGTCATGGTACTATGAGGTGTAGTGATGTCATGGCACTATGAGGTGTAGTGATGTCATGGTACTATGAGGTTAGTGATGTCATGGTACTATGAGGTGTAGTGATGTCATGGCACTATGAGGTGTAGTGATGTCATGGTACTATGAGGTGTAGTGATGTCATAATACTATGAGGTGTAGTGATGTCATGGCACTATGAGGTGTACTGATGTCATGTACTATGAGGTGTAGTGATGTCATGGTACTATGAGGTGTAGTGATGTCATGGTACTATGAGGTGTAGTGATGTCATGGCACTATAAGGTGTAGTGATGTCATGTACTATGAGGTGTAGTGATGTCATGGTACTATGAGGTGTAGTGATGTCATGGCACTATGAGGTGTAGTGATGTCATGGTACTATGAGGTGTAGTGATGTCATAATACTATGAGGTGTAGTGATGTCATGGCACTATGAGGTGTAGTGATGTCATGGTACTATGAGGTGTAGTGAGTCATGGTACTATGAGGTGTAGTGATGTCATATACTATGAGGTGTAGTGATGTCATGGTCTATGACATACAGTGATGTCATGGTACTATGAGGTGTAGTGATGTAATTGCACTATGAGTGTAGTGATGTCATGGCACTATGAGGTGTAGTGATGTCATGGCACTATGAGGTGTAGTGATGTCATGGTACTATGAGGTGTGGTGATGTCATGGCACTATGAGTGTAGTGATGTCATGCACTATGAGGGTAGTGATGTCATGGCAACTATGAGGTGTAGTGATGCCATGGCACTTGATGTGTAGTGATGTCATGGCACTATGAGGTGTAGTGATGTCATGGCACTATGAGGTGTAGTGATGTCATGGCACTATGAGGTGTAGTGATGTCATGGTACTATGAGGTGTAGTGATGTCATGGTACTATGAGGTGTAGTGATGTCATGATACTATGAGGTGTAGTGATGTCATGGTACTATGAGGTGTAGTGATGTCATGGACTATGAGTGTAGTGATGTCATGGTACTATGAGGTGTAGTGATGTCATGGTACTATGAGGTGTAGTGATGTCATGGTACTATGAGGTGTAGTGATGTCATGGGTACTTATGAGGTGTAGTGATGTCATGGCACTATGAGGTTAGTGATGTCATGGTACTATGAGGTGTAGTGATGTCATGGCACTATGAGGTGTAGTGATGTCATGGTACTATGAGGTGTAGTGATGTCATGGCACTATGAGGTGTAGTGATGTCATGGTACTATGAGGTGTAGTGATGTCATGGACTATGAGGTGTAGTGATGTCATGGACTATGAGGTGTAGTGATGTCATGGCACTATGAGGTGTAGTGATGTCATGGACTATGATGGTGTAGTGATGTCATGGCACTATGAGGTGTAGTGATGCATGGTACTATGAGGTGTAGTGATGTCATGGCACTATGAGGTGTAGTGATGTCATGGCACTATGAGGTGTAGTGATGTCATGGCACTATGAGGTGTAGTGATGTCATGGCACTATGAGGTGTAGTGATGTCATGTACTATGAGGTGTAGTGATGTCATGGCACTATGAGGTGTAGTGATGTCATGGTACTATGAGGTGTAGTGATGTCATGGTACTATGAGGTGTAGGGATGTCATGGTACTATGAGGTGTAGGGATGTCATGTTTCTATGAGATGTAGTGATGACATGGTTCTATGAGATGTAGTGTGACATAGTACTATGAGATGTAGTGATGTCATAGTACTATGAGGTGCAGTGAGTGGTACTATGAGTTGTAGTGATGTCATGGTACTATGAGGTGTAGTGATGTCATGGTACTATGAGGTGTAGTGATGTCATGGTACTATGAGGGATAGTGATGTCATGGCACTATGACGTGTAGTGATTTCATGGCACTATGAGGTGTAGTGATGTCATGGTACTATGAGGGATAGGATGTCATGGCACTATGACGTGTAGTGATGTCATGGCACTATGAGGTGTAGTGATGTCATGGTACTATGAGGGATAGTGATGTCATGGCACTAGACGTGTAGTGATGTCATGGCACTATGAGGTGTAGTGATGTCATGGCACTATGAGGTGTAGTGATGGCATGGCACTATGAGGTGTAGTGATGTCATGGCACTATGAGGGTAGTGATGTCATGGTACTATGAGGTGTAGTGATGACATGGTACTATGAGTTACAATGATGTCATGGCACTATGAGGTGTAGTGATGACATGGTACTATGAGTTACAATGATGTCATGGTACTATGAGGGTGTAGTGATGTCCTGGCACTATGAGGTGTAGTGATGTCATAGTACTATGAGTTACAATGATGTCATGGCCACTATGAGGTGTAGTGATGTCATGGTACTAAGAGTTACAATGATGTCATGGCACTATGAGGTGTAGTGATGTTATGGTACTATGAGGTGTAGTGATGACATGGTACTATGAGTTACAATGAGTCATGGCACTATGAGGTGTAGTGATGTCATGGTACTATGAGGTGTAGTGATGTCATGGTACTATGGGGTATAGTGATGTCATGGTACTATGAGTGTAATGATGTCATGGTACTATGAGGTGTAGTGATGTCATGGTACTATGAGGTGTAGTGATGACATGGCACTATGAGGTGTATGTATGATGTCATGGCACTATGAGGTGTAGTGATGTCATGGTACTATGAGGTGTAGTGATGACATGGTACAATGAGTTACAATGATGTCATGGCACTATGAGTGTAGTGATGACATGGTACTATGAGTTACAATGATGTCATGGTACTATGAGTGTAGTGATGTCATGGCACTATGAGGTGTAGTGATGTCATGGCACTATGAGGGGTCGTGATGTCATAGTACTATGATGATGTAGTGATGTCATGGTACTATGAGGGGTAGTGATGTTATGGCACTATGAGGTGGTGGTTATGTCATGGTGCTATGAGGTGTTGTGACGTCATGGTTCTATGAGGTGTGGTAATGTCATGGTACTATCAGGTGTATCAAGACATTATAATGGTACTATCGGATGCAGTTACCACTTGTATCCACGCCACCTTTACTTCCTTATGAAGAATAATAGAAATCGGAATAATCGCGAAGCCGACATTACAAGTAAAAAGCACCCATTTAGTACATCCTTGGGCGCAGTGCAGTGATCCGCTCCCCTCCTCGCCAGAGGAAAACAAAATTATACGGTATTTATTTAACTAGGATGGGTTGACATTATGTCATTGTTATCAAGCACAATTCAGGTCTAGTATGAACTAGTAAAAGCTCGACTCTGACAATTCCTATGTTGCTGAAAGGCACGAAGGATTGAAGATCATAACTGCTCGAAAGCAGGAATTATAGATTTTTTAAAAAAATGCATGCCTAAATTAACATTAATTTCACATCCGGTAAAGACTTTTCAAATCTATACCGACAATTTTTTTTAAAAATTGGTTTTGATTTACTAGGCAATATTTACGTTCAGAAGTTTATCATTGCCTTCTCGAACGATAGGCGCTCATTCCATCAAAATTAACTGTTTGCTTCAAAAGCGGTTGCGCTGATTTTCGGACCCTGAACTCGTGTGCCAGGGAATTGTTAAATGCGTTCAATGCCCTCAAGCCGTAATAACAAAATTGCATGTCCTTTGCAGGATGTTGCGATCAACCCCAAAACCCAAGTTAATTTTCTTGGCAATTTACAAGAAGGGTTGAACAAGGTGTAACTATACAATAATCATGTTATTATTTAACGTCGAACTCTGAACGCTTTGAGGATAATCAATCAATCAGGTGCCGTCTCCACAATGAAGGTTGACTACAAAATATCTCCAACACTGTCTGTCTCTCGCCTTGACTGTACATTCTGTCAAGTTGATGTTCGTCCATCTCTTGATGTTATCTTCCCACTTGTATCGTTGTCTACCTCTTGCTCGCTTGCGTCAACCTTGCCCTCCAGTATGGTTTTTATAAGAGTATCATGGCCGGTCTCCGTGGCCAAAGGCTTGCGAACGCGGTTCGTGAGCCGGGTACCAGGTCGTTTCGAACTCAGCTGCGACCGATTTGTGCAGCAGACCGTGTCCGCGTTGTATTATAACGTGCTGTTATGGGAGCTCGGTCGTTCAGAAAGCAATGGCAAATACTGAACGTAAACACTTGCTAGTACATCAACAAGCAGCTTGAAAATGCGTGTTGGACTGCAAGGTCCCGTAAGGATACGCAAAAATTTAGAATTTTATCATGTATTTTAACGTGGCCGTAATATTTCACTTGTCCTCTTTATTTCTTTCATCAACTCTCTCTGATTGTTTTTGTGTCCATGAAATACGACATATTCGTCTGTATATCCACATCTCCAGAGCCTCTATGCACTTTCTAGTTGCTGTGTCCATGTCCAGGCTTCCGAGGCATACAGTAGCGTTGAATAAACGTAGCATTTGACAATTCTCATCTTTAATGCGCTGAATACATCTCTAGATGTTAATACTGATTTCATGCTGTTGAAAGCATTTTGGCCATTCCTGTTCTCTTTTTAATTTCTATTTCACTTCTGCCATCATCTGTTATTATATGTCCAAGGATGCATTTGAGGATAAGCAAACTCACTAAGCGGGTCATCACCGCGGCTGCTAGCACAGCAGACAGGGCCACAAGTGGACAAACAGAGAAGTAGACAGGTGTTGACCGACAGTAGGTAGTGAAGATTAAGCTGCAGACAGATGAAGATATGCTAATGACGAGAAGATCAAACAGTTGTGTAAGCAGATAAATATCAGATATGTACGCTTAAGCGGGAAACAGAGCCACGAAAGCCACTGATTAAACCTGGAATGGTGCCAAAGTAAACAAATGACGTGAACGAAAGCTAACAAGTTCGCGTGTATGATTAATACGGTGTCAATAGGCAGTGAAGACCAAGACATAATAATAATTAAAGTAATACTGCATCACACATCGAGACGTACAATTAAAATTTTGTTTATAATGCGCAATACTACATATTCTTCGTTGTGTTGGTCCAATGTACTGGCAGCTTGCTGTTTAGACAGACGATAGGAGTAGCGAATGTGATTGATCAGACCAATTTGCGTGGTTTGGTCCAATACATTAATATTAAGTAGATAGGACAAACTGATATCTCTTGTAAAGTATGTTTTAAAAAGTTCGTTGCATATCCTTTACAGGACGAAGCAGTCAACTCCAGCATTTTTTGTGGGGGGGGGGGGGGGGGGGGGGGGGGGCCTCCTTGGTGATTCCTTGAAAAAGTTTACATAAGTAGTTTGTCATTGCTTTCTGAATGACCGACATTCATAGCATTGTATGAAAACCAAACAAGGCGTTCTACTTCCAAATCGCCTGTAGCTGTGTTTCGAACTCGGTTTTGCGAGATTGCGAATTGTATTGGCAACCCTTCGCCACAGCCTCGGTAATTACCGAATACCTCAATCTTCTTTTCGAACGATGGTCTGGTTCTGTTGAGTAATAAAGTAATAATTAGAGCCATTGTTTAAATCTGTCAAGATTCGCGAGGAAAATAAGGACAAGAAAAGTGAAGACAAGCCTGAAAGTGTGCAAGCGCCAAGATTAATAGTTAAGTACAAAGCTGTGTATAACAATACATTCACAAATACAACATAGCAAGGTGTCAAAGCATTCATTTATTATATTTGGGGTTCTATCTTCTTCTCACGCATTATCTTGATCGGGTCAGAAATATAATAGTGTGTAAACCGTACATAGTTAATTTCTAATTACGCTCGACATTGTTCAGAATATACTGAACATACTCGATGTCACTAGTCATTCCAAGCAGCATATCAGAAACACAACCCGAACAAAGAAATACAAATCCCAGAGCTTCATGTAAAGCGTTGTAGTGTATGCAATACCGAAACTTTGATTTATGATTCTGCTTTAATGTGCTAGTTTTCTTCAGCAGACGCCTGGTTGCAAACGTCACCTTTTAAAAAGGGGGATCCCCCCCTCTTCCCGGGGCCTGTAGTTCACTCCAGAGGAAAGTTAACACCTATACATCTGGAACAAGACAAACTGCAGAAGCTGCCGGATCAGCAAAGCAATGCTCTAACTGTCCGCTTGTCAGAGCTTCGATCCTAGACCAGCTGCCAACCAAGGCTTAGGGCCTGGTCTGCCCTGCCATGACTTATTTTGTCTTTGGGTTGCATTTCCTCGCACCAGGATAAGGCTAGTACCCTCCCAATTGCGCTCTTCCGCCCGAAGCCGTTGGCACAATGCGGGGTGTCGGGTTTGGTAAGCGCCGCCCAACATTCGGCGCTGACAGAAAGCAGGTAGTACCGTCTACTGTCATACGGTAGCTCAGTCATATCTGACTAAGACCTGACTCCCACACTTATACAATAATCATGTTATTATTTACCGTCGAACTCTGAACGCTTTGAGGGTAATCAATCAATCAGGTGCCGTCTCCACAATGAAGGTTGGCTACAAAATACCTCCAACACTGTCTCGTCTGTCTCTCGCCCTGACTGTACATTCTGTTAGGCTGATGTTCGTCCATCTCTTGATGTTATCTTCCCACTTGTATCGTTGTCTACCTCTTGCTCGCTTGCCTTCAACCTTGCCATCCAGTAGGCTATGGCTTTTATAAGAGTGTCATGGCCGGTCTCCGTGGCCAAAGCCTTGCGAACGCGGTTCGTGAGCCGGGTACCAGGTGTTCGAAACTCAGCTGCGACCGATTTGTGCAGCAGACCGTGTCGCGTTGTATTATAACGTGCTGGTATGGGAGCCGGTCGTTCAGAAAGCAATGGCAAACTACTGAACGTAACACTTGCGTAGTACATTATCAGCAGCTGAAAAATGCTGGTGTTGACTGCAATGTCCCGTAAGGGACACGCAACAAATTTAGAATGTTATCATGTATTTTAACGTGGACGAAATATTTCACTTGCCTCCTCTTTATTTTCTTTCATCAACTCTCTCTCTCTCTCTCTCTCTCTCTCTCTCTCTCTCTCTCTCTCTCTCTCTCTCTCTCTCTCTCTCTCTCTCTCTCTCTCTCTCTCTCTCTCTCTTCATTCCCAGTTTTTCTAGAACCTCTACATTTGATTGTTTTTGTGTCCATGAAATACGACATATTCGTCTGTATATCCACATCTCCACGGCTTCTATGCGACTTTCTAGTTGCTTGTTCAATGTCCAGGCTGCCGCGGCATGCAGTAGCGTTGAATAAACGTAGCATTTGATAATTCTAATTTTTAATGCGCTGTTAACATCTCTAGATGTTAATACTGATTTCATGATGTTGAAAGCATTTTTGGCCATTCCTATTCTCTTTTTGATTTCTATTTCACTTCTGCCATCATCTGTTATTATATGTCCAAGGATGCACTTGAAGATAAGCAAACTCACTAAGCGGGTCATCACCGCGGCTGCTAGTCACAAGCAGACAATGGGCCACAAGTGGACAAACAGAGAAGTAGACAGGTGTGTTGACCCGACTGGTAGGTAGTGAAGTTGTAAGCTGCAGACAGATGAAAGATATGCTAATGACGAGAAGATCAAACAGTTGTGTAAGCAGATAAATATCAGATATGTACGCTAAGCCGGGAAACAGAGGCCACGAAAAGCCACTGATTAAACCTGGAATGGTTGCCAAAGTAAACAAATGACGTGAACGAAAGCTAACAAGTTTGCGTGAATGATTATATACGGAGTCAATAGGCAGTGAAGACCAAGGACATAATAATAATTAAAGTAATACTGCATCACACACTCGAGACGTACAATTAAAATTTTGTTTATAATGCGCAATACTACATATTCTTCGTTTTGTGTTGGTCCAATGTACTGGCAGCTTGCTGTTTAGACAGACGATAGGAGTAGCGAATGTGATTGATCAGACCAATTTGCGTGGTTTGGTCCAATACATTAACATTAAGTAGATAGGACAAACTGATATCTCTTGTAAAGTATGTTTTAAAAAGTTCGTTGCATATCCTTTACAGGACGAAGCAGTCAACTCCAGCATTTTTTGTGGGGGGGGGGGGGGGGGGGGGGGAGAGGGGGGGGGGGGGCTCCTTTGGTGATTCCTTGAAAAGTTTACATTAAGTAGTTTGCCATTGCTTTCTGAATGACCGACATTCATAGCATTGTATGAAAACCAACACAAGGCGGTTTACTTCCAAATCGCCTGCAGCTGTGTTTCGAACTCGGTTTGCGAGATTGCGAATTGTATTCGCAACCCCCTTCGCCACAGCCTCGGTAGTTACTGAATACCTCAATCTTCTTTTTGAACGATGGTCTAGTTCTGTTGAGTAATAAAGTAATAATTAGAGCCATTGTTTAAATCTGTCAAGATTCGCGAGGAAAATAAGGACAAGAAAAGTGAAGACAAGCCTGAAAGTGTGCAAGCGCCAAGATTAATAGTTAAGTACAAAGCTGTGTATAACAATACATTCACAAATACAACATAGCAAGGTGTCAAAGCACTCATTTATTATATTTGGGGTTCTATCTTCTTTCTCAAGCATTATCTTGATCGGGTCAGGAAATATAATAGTGTGTAAACCACACATATTTAATTTCTAATTACGCTCGACATTGTTCAGAATATACTAGAACATACTCGTATGTCACTAGTCATTCCAAGCAGCATATCAGAAACAAAACCCGCAACAAAGAAATACAAATCCCAGAGCTTCATGTAAAGCGTTGTAGTCTATGCAATACCGAAACTTTGATTTATGATTCTGCTTTAATGTGCTAGTTTTTCTTCAGCAGACGTCTGGTTGCAAACGTCACCTTTGCATGCGTACAAGTGCATTGAGTTCTGGCCCTATTTAATATAGACTATATTATTTAACTATGTTTATCATGTGCCTGCAAAAAGTAGCCCAGAGAACGGCCTCGGAGATTAAAGGCATCAAGAATGGCACACAAAAAATTCTGAAAGTGGTAAAGAAACATAATTATATGCATGAATGCATAACCGAAGGCACAACCTGTGGTGAACAAAAGGCTCAATATACGGAAATTTGTAGGATGCGACGATTCCTTGGGTAGGCCCAGTACCAGAGCATCATGTGTCAGCTCTGCATTTATGTAAGCCTCGTGGATGGCGTGGAATTACCATGCTGCCCGTACCTTCCCTTGAGGGCCGACCGGTATTCGTGCGGCTGTTGTCGACGGTCCTGTTGGGGGGGGGGGGGGGGGGTGGGACCACTTGCAGATGAAGAAACAATGATAATGTGAAACTTTTGGTCTGTGGATCACAGAACGCAATAGGCCAACCTTCGTTAACAAATGTCTGAAGAAGTCAGATATGCCGCGCCGAAATGCTCAGATATCGCGGCTCTGCTGTAAACAGGCACAACACCATGACGTCCAAAGCAAAACAAAAAACAAACAAATATCCAAAGAAGAAGAAGTAGACGAATACATAACAAAGAATGCAATCAACGGTGTCATGAAATGTGAGATGCAAAAAGCAGACACTTGGTATTTTTATAAGGGGTTTCGGGGTTAACTGTTAAAAATAAGAGTTGCGATAATTAAGAAAGGATAAAAATTAACAACAAAAACAGTATTTCAACACAAACCAAACAAATAAAATCTGCCATATGAAATTATACAATTCTGCCTCTGGAAAATGTTAAATAACCAGATATCCAATGAAACTAAGACCGACTGTATCCAATTGCTTGAAGAGACATCCCATGAATGAAACGAAAATCTCACAAGTTCTCTCTCTCTCCTCTACTCTCTACTTTATTTTCCCGATCTCACTTTTGTCTTTTCTCAGTAATACTGCCGCCGTCAGAAGAGAAAGTTTAAGAGCGTTAAACCTCTCAACTACGCAAACCTCTATCTAAATAATAAGTCACCGAGAGTACAACTATATGTCATCTGTGGGAACAGACTAGTGGCTAGTGCGTTTACTACCAAGAATACCTTAATCTTAAACATATTACATTGAACCTTTGTCTTCTTCTTCTTCTTCTTCTTCTTCTTCTTCTTCTTCTTCTTCTTCTTCTTCTTCTTCTTCTTCTTCTTCTTCTTCTTCTTCTTCTTCTTCTTCTACTACTTCTTCTTCTTCTTTGCGTTCATCCGGAGTGTTTTTTTCAGATGTGATTGCGGTGTGTCTCGTTAAGCACCCTTGGGTCGAGACCCTTAGGCCAACACATCCGACTTTTAGCGTGCATTTTTGACAGGTTAGCATTCCTATGGGACTCTCACGTTTGTGGAGCCGTCAACATCCCAGCTTGTCAAGTTGGAATTGTCGAATGCTTCTCGATCAGCCTCCAAGGGAAGGCAGGGACAGTCCATGGCATTTTCCGCCATCCAGGGTGGCTTCCATAGTTGCAGAGCCGACACATAGCGCCCTGGTGCTGGGCTCACCGAGGGAATCGTCACGTCCTGCTCATGGCTGCTTTAATTCCTCACTTCGATATATTGGGCATATCGTTCACCACGAGCCTTTCCCGCACTGACCAGACCGGTCTGCAGACGGTATCCACTCAGCGAGTTTTCGATTCGAACATGTGCTTGTTGATGTGCCCGTCAGAGCTGTTCCGGGCACAACGAACATTCGGAAACTAGCTAGTCAGAGCTTTTCCGGACACGAGCTATTCGGAAACTAGTTAGTCAGAGCTGTTCCTAGCACGAAAGACATTTCACTCGGACGTTTTTTGCGTTGTGCCTGATTTATTTGCACCCGTAGGCCAGCACATCCGACTTCAGCAGGCATTTTTACGGGTTTGCCTTCCCGGGGTTTCGAGAGACGTTAGACTGTTAGTGCTGTGGTGTCGCCCACATCTCAGCTGGTCAAAGTAGAACGGTCAACGACATCACGGTCAACCCTCAAGGGAAGGCAGGGGCAGACCATGGGCATTCCCCCGCTATCCAAGGAGGCTTCCATAATTGCAGAGCCGGCACATATTGCTCTGAGACTGGGCTCACCCGAGGAGTTGCCACGTCCTGCTCATGGCTGCTTTAATTCCTCACTTCCATGTGTTGGGCATTTCGCTTGCCACTGGTCGCTCAAGCACACACCAGGAACGGTCAGTCTGCGGGCGATATCCACTAGGTAAGCTTTCGCTTTGGACTTCGGGCCACGCAATGGATTCGCTAGCCGTGCGTTCCATTTCGTGTTATTGAGACGTTTTTCCACCTTTGTCTAGACTCTCTATGAGTTAGATACAGACAGTTTTCGTAACCATTTTCATTCGACTGGGGCACTTCTTACTTTTTGTACTAGCTCACGAAGTAGGCTACATGTGCTGCCTGCTCAGCACCTTACCTCTGTGCAGAAGTGCGCTAGAAACGGCCAGTCCCTCTCATCCGGGGATCCCTCATATCCCCCAGCTGAGAGCCTTCGGACAAGTATCCGAACTGGGCATGTAGCGTGCTCAGAATCTCACCTCCATTTTTCGGTAGGTGGGTATCGGCCAGGCTCTCACATCCGAGGGTTTATGGCTTAGAGGCGTTCAGCCACAACCCTCGACAGAGAGCCTTAGAGTATGTGTCCGGACCAAGAACTTCTGCCTTCGTGCGCCTGATTTAAACTTTTGACTGCTATTCTCAGTCTACCTGCAGAGCAGCAGGTTGTGTCTCGCTTAGTCTGGCCCCTATCCCATATGCTGTCCGATATGTAGTTTACCATCCATCGACATAGCACATGGGGTCAATGGGACACGCAAGCTCCCCCACCACGGCAAGGTGGAGACACATCGGGGGAGAACCTCTATCTGATTATCGCATACTCGCAATAATATGTTCAAGTAAAATGTGTTCGTCTAACTAGAGGATGACTTCACCAGTCGGGAGTGCAGGGAGTGGCCAGCAGGGGCCACGGAAGTGTAAATCCAGCAACTAATTCAGGACAATGCTCACTCGGGTGATGTGATAATCTACACAGATGGTCGGTGTCAAGAGGTGAGAGAAGTGGCTGGGGGTTAATAGCCAATGCTAATGGTCGACGTTTAGTGCAGGAGAGCCTGGCACAACATCCAGCTTAAGAATGGAGGTGGAGGCAGTCACTGCGGCTCTCCGCTGGGTGGAGAATACGACACACACACACACATCGTGATTGTAACTGACTCAAAAAGTATGCTGACGAGGGTGAGGATGGGCAGGCTTTGTGCGGAGTGGCTTGCTTCCCTTCGGAGGTCACGGGTGACAAGCATCGCCTGGATCTTTTCTCCGGGGCATGCCGGTGTGCTGGGAAATGAACAGGCGGACAGATTGGCTAGCTCGGCAAAACTTGGTGGAGTATTGATGCATGACAAGGCAGACGTGGTTGCGGCTTGTGGGAGCCAGTGTACACCTCGGAGGAGCAAATGGATCACGATAGTCTGGTAAGAATGAGGCAGCGAGGTGTGACGAGGGGATCTGGCCGAAGCTCAACGCTCAGAGGAAAGGCTAGACGGACATATAATCAGATTGCTACTGGTACTATTGGTGTTGGAACTCTTCGCTGGCTGCTGAGGATGGGGACGGAGCGCTTATGGGAATGCCCGGAATGCTGTGATGTCGATTCCCAAATCAATCAATCAATGAATCACACGGTATTCAATTGGTCGTGATCTTCGAAATATTTACATTTGACTGGCCCCTCACTAGTAATTTTAACTTTATGGACCTCCTTCCGGCAATCAGTTACTGACAACAGTATATTTTATAAACCTGCCTGATCTGGAGAAAGCGTTAACACCAGCATCATCATTATATTCCGAGCAGATAAGCGTGGGCTGTCATGGTTCGTCATCTCACACTATCACCAGAGAGATTAACTCTGGAATATCTGATAATGAAAAGTCCGAATAAAATTTACAAACAACAACGGCAGAGGCTACCATATATGAAAGAAACTTTGGCAGTGAGACAGTTCTCAGAAAATAACACCTGACTAGGTTGCCACTGTAGCAGTTAATATACAAGCTATATATACATCATAGATATTGTCCGGATTCCTGAGACGCGAGCGTAACGTTACAATATGAGATGCAAACACTCAGCTCAAATAACAAATTAGGTCAGTTCATTTCAGATAATTATTAGTGCACTCTGGACACTTCCATAAGTGCCTCGATCCCCTCCGTAGTAAATTCCTCAGCATACAATACTCTAACTGTGTCAATGCAATGTCGATTGATGGCTCTTCACGCACGCTTGTGTTCTTCTCTTTCCTGATCACACTGAACGCTTCCATTCTATTGATGGTAATTTATTCAGTGGAAAGTCCTCGTTTCGGCCGGACGCTGTGCGGAAGTTTATGATACATTGCAACTAAATTGCAATGTTTCTTTCCACACAAAAGGGGTTATATTCAATGATTGATTGACTGTCGAAAGCCAAGCAAGCATCCGATAAGTTAAAAATAATAACTGTAGGGCGCTGAAGAGTTACAGTAACAACTGAGGCAAAAACATTTAATCTGTCATCTAGGAGTCAGTCGTTAAAAGTAACAATTGTCTGGAACCGAGGACATTAGGAAAACTGAAAATGATGTGCGCATATAACTAATTAACGTATAGTAAATAACGTGGTTGAGAATGAGTTAAACTATTTTAAAATTGCAAGCTGAAAATAAATGCTAAAATTCTTAAAGTGTAATTAAACGATGCTAAATAAATCTACGATGCTAAATAAATCTATTAAAATCGGACTTACTTAGAATCACGCGCAATAACAATAGTAGGAAATATTCACAGCAAGCTTCTCAACACTCGGATCACGGCAGCCTACTGGCTAAACACTCGCCTACCGGCCTAGTGGTCATAGGTTCGGTTCGCATCGGTGCGGATTCTATTTTTAATATCCCAAGCCGACTAACAACAATGGGTATCAAAATTTTTCCTAGGAAGTAAAGGCGGCCGGATTGACACTGACCACATCACTCACAGAGGGCCGATGGCCTATGAAAATACTGGTACATTACTGTCTGAAAGTGTTCGAAGAAGAAGCAATGGTTTTCCAAAGTCTGTACTACAAGAATACCACCTTGAAAGCTACGCTAAGATGCACTGTTATCTGTTATCTATTGGGGTATCACTCCGGAAAAGTCCATAGGTGCTCTGGCCCACCACTCCCACCCCCCGGAACATAAGCATCAGCATCCGGTGGCTGATAGTCCCAGTTTTGCGTTGGTTGACGTGACCCCTCTTTCTCCGTGCCAATTCTTATTCCCGAGTTTCTCATTCTGGACGATGATGTGGATTCACTGACGCCAAAGTACCTCACTCTCGACATCTCTGTAAAGGAATTAATAGCATCGGTACTATGCATTTACTGGCCATCTAGCATGCACTTTTCGGAATAAGACGATGCAATTAGGCAAGGAGGTAATTTGGAAATGCAAATGTCCTTCTGAATTTTACCTCTTTGGAGTGTTGTATCGAAGTAATTTAAATTCACTCAAATCGCCATCCTAAGTCGCTGTAAATTCACTCAGCGTGCCATCCTAGCTCCACCACATTTGTATACACAACAACCATTGAACAAATTAAGTTGATCGTAATCTTGTATTTATATGTTTCCTACACACTAATAACTGTTCTGTTCTTTTGTGTGTGTGTGTGTGTGTTTGTGTGTGTGTGTGTGTTTGTGTGTGTGTGTGTGTGTGTGTTTGTGTGTGTGTGTGTGTGTTTGTTGTTGTTTTTTCATTAGTCAAAAAATTGCTTTATTCTTCTGGAATTTCAATTTCCCATTGTGACTGGTCTTCTCAATCACGGTATGGGGCATAATCTTGTCAATAGTACACTGTGCTGTGCCCAAGACTCCTTTCACAGTTAGAGCGAGAGCTTTTGCCATACTGCTAGAGCGCATCTGTCTGGCGATCTTGATAATGTCATCAATGATGATGTTACCATTGTCTTTCACATGCTTGACCTTCTTGCGGTCACGGGGTGGCTCTCTTTCAATGTTCGGATGTTCATTACTGCTGCACTGGGGACTACTTCAACTTTAGCCTGTATGTTCTGTACCACCAATTTTACTGTAATCTTCAGTCCCTTTCAGTCAGCTGTCCCTTTCTGGTTGTCATCTCCAATTTGTTTGGGAGACAAACCCAGTGAGCCGATCTTTGGGGCTAGGGATGAGGTTGCTGGGACCTCTCCTCCAACTGCCCAGCAGTAAACTGTGAAGGTTCTGGGCTCAACATCCATTTTATGACCGTGTTCTAGTAAAGCCTACCGATTCTGCTTCTAGTGTTACGGCGAGTCAAATGGCCTCTTACTGTCTGACTTACTGGGTGTTCCACGTTTCTGAGGTGGTGAAGTAGTTTAGGTATTGCGTGATTTGGCTGATTAAATTTGATCTTGCATGTCTCACTCGATTCCATCGCCAGAAGAGAGAATCATAACTCAGCAGAAAAATAAAACATAGTATAAACATATGCTGGTACGTTAGTTAGGGACATATAGGTTAGGAGTCGCAGTATTTGTAGCTAGTGCAATCACCTGCCACCTGATGGTTTTGGATTCCGCACCCCGAGAGCTAGGATCTCGTTTGGTGATGACATGGCTTCGATTGATGCGTCTGCTGTCGGGATACTTCATCATCATTCATCGCTTACCGTTGAGGCTAGTAAATACGAGCCGCATTCCATAGAACAAGACTTGGGAGGTTAGGTTACTTAAAGTTAAGAACGTAATCTCGGCGGAATGAAGCGGACCTATAATGAACTCAATGACAATGCTAAACGAAGGAAACAATCGACCTGATTCATGACCTGTTGATTAGATTTCACTGGAGAGTGATTTATTCAATGTCATCGTATGACAGCTTTCGTCGTAAAGCAGTTTATATGAGAAAACGTTATGTGAAGAATTCCAGCCAGCTATAAGACAACTATTCTTGTTTGTAACATGGTGTTGAATTCTGCGAAAGAACACATTAAGAAAAATCATGGAGTTGAAAAGACACATCTGCAGATGCAGACAGAGTAGAATCGAGGGATGTGTTCCTATTTGTGAAAAGAAATGACTTTAATAAGTAAATTGTAATGCCAGTGTTTAAAAGAAAAAAAAAAAGATGGGGTAAGGAAACAACCGGAAGTTAAAATAGTATCAGCCAGTCCATTTAGAACAGTGGTTGTCAACCTTTTTTGGCCCGTGCCCCCTTAACCATATTTTCAGAACGTCATCCACCTCCCATTTTTTGTATTTCCTACCTAAAAATTTGGCCCTTGCCCCCCTTCACCATATTTTCAGAACGTTATTTCCCCCTCTCGTAGTTCCTACCTAAAAATTCCGCACACAGTATGCGTAATAGTGGAAGCTAAATTTAATATGAATTTTGTTGCGTATCCCTTACGGGACGTTGCAGTCAACACCAGCATTTTCAGCTGCTGTTGATGTACTAGGCAAGTGTAACATTGAGTAGTTTGCCATTACTTTCTGAACGACCGGTCCCTAGGCCTATACCTTTTTCGAAAAAAACCAGCACCGCTGTGTTTCGAACCCGGGTATACGGGCTCACAAACCGCGTTCGCAAGCCCTTAGCCACAGAGACCGACACATACTAAAAGAAGTCTAGACGTCCACATACTATGTGATTTGTGGGTCTACTTACTTTATAAATTGAATTTTAGAAAGGTGAGACGTACAGAACCGTACAGTATGAAGGGAAAAACAATATCAAGTAATCGGCTCTTGTATTAACGCGATCTTGAAATAATCTTAATCCCCCCCCCCCCCCCGGAAACCTAAAATTCCCCCTGGGGGGGGGGGGGAATTCCCCACCGGTTGAAAACCACTGATTTAGAAAGATTATGATTTTTAAAAATGGAACAAACATAAAAATAAAGACTCATTCATTCATTAGATCCTGAAGACTGGTGTTGAAGTCATCTGATGACATCCCCCACATTCTACTCCTAGCAATTCTCTTCAGCCCAGCATAAGTCTGCATGCAGCTCAACGTCCTTGCAAGCTTATGCGATGTAGTTCCCCCCCCACCCCCCCTCCCCCCCCCCCCCTATACTTTCACTTTTCCCCTCACCCTGGAATTTGCTCGCTATTATGTTTAGCAATAGACCCCCCATGTCCCATATTGTGATCAAACCAAGATAACCTTCTTCTCTGTATAGTGTGCAATAGCTATCCACTTTCTCCGATGTCTTTAACAATGTGTTAATTTGGTCACGTTTATAACGACAGAACAAGGACATTTAAGAAACAACGAAACAATGAAGACGAAGGATCTCCAATATACGTAATATGTTGAAATACTTCTAGCAAACAAACTGCCCACAGCATGAATCCCTCAAAAAGCTTTCCCCATTGAAGAAAGCCGTGTGTTTCAGTTGTGAAGCATGCGTCACAAATTGTATTTCAGTTTTTATACACAGCAGCAAACTGTCACAGAATATGCAGCCGGCTTGTGTGGGAGGATTCTCATAATCAACAACAATGTAATACTTCACTTTGTCCGCGCGCATTGTAAAACAATATTTGAATTCAACATTTGCTGGCTCGGGTTGCCTGACTGTACAAACAGTTGGAGTTCCCTGTGTTATCAAAGTAATGGGACTCTTTTCATGTCGTGGGGCTATTGGGCATATGGTGCGAGCTCCATATTCTAAGACCGATCGACACTCGATCGGGGATGTGGCCAATAACACGCCAGCCGCCTTTACTTTCCAGAAAATTTCTTCGTACCCTTACACAGGGTGTATCTTTAATGAATGTGCAGTGTTTGAAAATATTGCCTGTCCACGTTTTGTATTTATCTACTATGTTGCGTGAACTTTACAGAGGGTGAATACACGACTTGGACCGGTAATATTTTCAAACACTGCACAGTCATTAAAAATACACCTTATATTTAGTCTGCGTCTACACAGAAGTATAGTTCGTTGAATAAGATCCCTGCCGTTTAGGGATTTTCAACACGTGATCACCGCACAGATAAGCAAGCGTATTAACCATTGAGCTTCCGCGTCAGCCTTTATTAGCAACCAGGAGATTAATAGCAAGAAATTATTGTCTGTAACAGCACACATGATGTCTGTGGTCAAACATTACAATGAATAATGGCTATATAACATAGTGATTTAAAACTATTGCGTGTGTGTGTGTGTGCGCGCGCGCGCGCGCGCGCAAACTACATGTGATAGTCCATAAACAAACCACACCCACCGATCTTATGAGAAACTACTCCATTTGTAAACGGTCAAATTCCTGATGTCTGTTAAGAACAGTTAATGCGAGGGAAAGTTAATAAGTAAGTCACAAATGGCTGTAGAAAAATAACTAAAGATGATAACAACTGGAAACCAGTTTATTTTTATAGTACACCGTTCCTTTATTTCTCAACACAATTTCCACCACCATTGATGCACTTATCACAACGTTTTATCAGTCCTCCCAAACCGGCTGCAGAGACCTGCGAGCTCTCTTTTCTAAACGACGTTTTCACTTGACATTCAACTTCGGCGTCATTCGCGAAATGCCTCCCGCCAAGGTGGGTTTCCTGTGTATGCTGACAATTGTTTGTCCCGTAAAGCGGCGCATAGCCGGGTAGACAACGTTACGAGGGTAAGTCAATAAGTAAGTCACCAAGTTCTGTGGGATGGTAGGTCCAAGTTCTGTGGGATGATAGGTCAATGAAAACAAAGCACGCAGTTCTATTCAGCCGGTTTGGGAGGACTGATAATACGATGAGATATGTGCATAAATGTTGGTGGAAATTGTGTTGAGAAATAAAGGGACAATGTATGTACAAAAATAAACTGGTTTCAAGTTGTTATCATCTTTAGTTATTTTTCTACAGCCGTTAGTGACTTACTTATTAACTTACCCTCGTATGATTGCTTTTACGACCTCTGACCACGACACTCTCGCCACCTATTATTATGATGTTCGTGGCGAAGGAGCCACGCAAGCTGGTATCGACATCAAATACTGCCAGGTCGTTGACAAGGAATATGTTGACATAAATAAATGGTAGCCTGGTGGTCCATGGCACAGCAATCGATGGAACACGTCTAAGGTCTCATAAACTTGAATTCAAATATGGCGCTGACAGAGAGTCGCACTTTTGGGAGGTTACGTTGTATTTTCAACAATTAATGGCATATTTGAAAGGTAGTCCCATGACAAATACTGCCGTAGGGGTATTAAGTATTAGGCGTTTGCATTTACTAAGTCATAGCATACTTATAGGGTGACAAACTACTAAAGGAAATAAATATAAATACAACACTGATAAAGCTAGCACAATTATACCACAATTTGAGATTGCACGCGTCATCATTTCTTTATAATTTAAAGACTATTAAGCAAAGTATCCTATATCGACTTTAATAATCCGAGTATGCCAAAAGCCAGATCGATGGGACAACAATCATGACACTAGCGGAAGTGGAAAGTAGACAGCTGGGTTGGCAAACACTCAACAGATTCTGTCACCGGGTCTACAATACGTACACTCGGTGTGCACAGAAAGGGGTATATTCTTCAACAGATGCCATCTAGACTGTGAGCACAAACACGCAAGGAAACCGTGTCTGACATAAACGTGTGCACCATTGAAGATTGTTTTTAATATACAATGACTTTTCATAATATGGCTTTTTCCACCATAGCCACATTTCCGGTCTTGCCGCTTTGTTATAATTATACACGCAGTTTCGACCACATATGTCTCCAGTCCACAACAAGAAAACATATGAGTAACTTTATATTTAAATATACTCATATGTCATGAAATGCAGCCTTTACAGCCCAGAACAATTTTCGGTTCACTTTTGATGAACTGCTTTCTCTATAAGCATGTATAAGACATTTCACATGACGCAAGATTACAAACCACCACAGATGGCTTTCTGTATGGGACATTTAATTTGACACTAGTACAGGTCACCCCCAGAGGTTATCAATCCAGCCAGACTGGAGGGCAGACTCAGTGGAGTGTGTAATTAAACCCCACCAGACATGAAGCAAGCAAACCAGGTTACCAACAGAGTTGTAAACTGGCAGCTGACCGTGAGAACCTAATTATTCCTTTGACATGACACCTGATAAGCAGAGCTAGGAAATCGCCCAACCGCGATGGCTGACCTCCATCTGAAACAGACTAGAGGTGCAAGGTGTGAAATCACTGATAAGACTCAGGGGGCTAAAAATTGTCAGACTCACAGGTGTGAGGGCTAGTGTGCATGCAGAAAGATTTATGACTGACATGCTGGGAGATAATGTGTCTGCTCTGTAGGAATGCGTGAAACAGATCTGATAAGGCAATTAGAGCAGACTGGAGGAATGTTAATGGCATTTGGGATAGAGATAAATAGGCTAGGCTTGTAAGTTTCAAGTCAGAAAATGTTTGACTTCAGAACAGGTGAGGCAACCAGCTCAGTGTTTTGTAGGCATATGTATGATTCTGATGTTGGTAGACTCCACTAGGAAAGTTATTTCTTAGTAACTAGTCAAGTCTTTTAGATGTATATACTGATTTTCAGTCTATATCTGATCTAGGTTATTGCAAGAACTATCATTGTCGTAGGTTACTTGAATGTTCTTTCTAAGTTCTGTGTTCAATATCATTGTGCTTTAAGTGTTACTCTTCTGAGAAGTAGAAACTTATGGAAGGCAGATCTTGTCTAGGTATACTTGAGGTGTCGTGGTAGATGCTTGTTAGTTATTTGTAAACTAGCCTAGTTGCCTGTTGGTGTGTGCATTTGTTGTACAGAATATAGTCAACTGACTATTTCCTTAATTCTTACCACAGCAGTGGCTAAGTAGGACTGCTCTGAGTATTGTTTCTATGTCTCATATTTATGTAAACAATATTGTTACTAACTTTGCATAATGCTATTATGTTAAAGTATTGGAGGTTTGATATATTTGAATTGCCGTATGCATCAGTGTTGTTATACTCTGGATATGCACTCGGCAAACATTTATTTAGTCTGTAACGTATATGGAAACTATGTTTCCCAGTTTGTTGTAGATAAGGATATTACTTACTTTTTTGCATTATACAATGTAGGTAAGAATAGCCTTATATGCCATTTTGTATTCGCATACCTTAGGTTTATTTGATGTGATTTGTTATATGGTAACTCACTAAGAATAAATTGGTGTTATGCTATTGTGTGCGCATTGGCACATTGGCCATCGATTGCGTTGGAAGCAGAGGTGTAATGGTACAGACATTACCCACAATTGGTATAGGGTATATGGTGCTAAACCTTTTCAGTGTATTGTGGGCGTGCGTTCACGGTAATTCACGAAAACCTGGCACAGATACTGGTCACGGCTTGTAAGCCCGGATGACCCGGTACTATTATAATACCATTACCGACCCTGTGAGCTGCTAAACCAACTTTGGACGGAGCGGCTGTACGACTCAGAATTTCGGTATTAGCGACATGGACATAGGACGGCAGAAATGTAATAATTACAGGCGTGTGAGACAATTGAAAAGCCCGTCCCAGACTAAGACCGTAGGACAGAGATATGGAGGGAGAAGGAGGATGGTGAACGCAGTAGAGCTGGAAGATAAGCTTGGCCAGACTGGTCATTGTATATGTGTGTGCTAGGATATGTTTTACTTAGGATTGCACTGATGTAGAACTAGATATAACACATTCTTGACTTTCTTTCAAGCTCTCACAAAGAGCGCCTATGTTTAGATCTCAAGAACTGGAGACGACTAGGTAGTGCCAGGACTGACAGGCGTCAGAATACCAGCAAGCTGTTTTGTTTCTACTGGAGAGAGGGGATCTGGACCACAGATCCAGATAGTTCAAGTAACATTGAAGTTATGTAATGTTTTCATCACTATCAATATGTTATATGATTTCATCATCATCATCTTGAAAAACATCAGATGTCTATATATGATTAGTAAATAAATGTTGTAGTATTTGTAACTCATAGTTCTGTCGTTATATTTTTAATTCCAATTGTGCATACGTGTTGTGTGTGTACATTGGTGGGGGTTCACTTAGACACCAAGGAAGGGAGCAGTCAGGGAGAAAAACCTGTACTGGGATAGTTGTCAATTACTCTTAAATTTAGACTTAAAAATCTATCCTAGCTAACCTTCTCTTTCCTATTCCTTGGCGAATATTCAGCACAGTTCATTTCATTTTGTTACGAGCCACTTGGAGCTGTACGTTGGATATTCAGGGCTTAATCTATCGTTCAGCCATATAGATTTTGTCCCTAGTCAGTTTCTGACTATTTGGGGTTGCTCGCCAGTGAATAATACTTTCATCTAGGCGGTGGCGCACCCCGACTTCTGACATCATATAGTGTTTTTCTTGTAGTTTTATCGATGTATGTGTGTTGTTTGTATGCTGACGAAGGCTTTGACCGGAACGTTCAGTTTGTTACTTGTGATCGTGTTCTATTAAGGCTTACGGCCTCATCGTTCTTTCGGGATTCGTTCAACGTGACACACGAGCACTGATGTTTCTATGTGTTGTTCAACATGACATACACGAGCAATGATGTTTCTAGGTGTTGTTCAACACTACACACACGAGCACTGATGTTTCTAGGTGTTGTTTCTGCTGACGCTTTAGCGACACGGTCAGTAGTAGGCCACACAGGATTCTAAAGTTGCACTTGGCAGTGGCTTTATGATTGTAGTGGAGTTACCAGTCCAGATGATTGAGCAGTAGTCTAGGAATGTGTGTATGTATACACGGGGAATATGTTTCTTGTACTTTCATTTAAGACATATTGTTATTGTCATTATTATTAACATCAAGTGTCATCTCAACATTGATTGACTGATTGATTGATTGATTGATTGATTTAGGAACCGACATCACAGTGTCATCTCAACATTGAAGAACAGTTGTAATGGGGCCCCAACACTTCCTGTCCAACGCCTTCACAATGTTTGCCGATAGGCTTATTCATAGGAAAGCAATTCCTAATCCTTCACACCGCGGTCGAAACACAGCTGAGGAAGCAGGCCGCCTTGCGCTGGTTTTCATACAATGATATGCGTGCCGGTCGTTCAGAAAGCAGTGACACACTACTGAACATAAACTTGCCAAAAAATCAGAAACAGTAAAAAATTGCTGGGGTTAACTGCGACGTTCTGTAAAGGATATGCAACTAATTTTCTAACCCTTAATTATCTGACCTTGAACTCCTACAGTGACGTTTCCTCCAGTCCCAGTAATTGTAACATGTCTTTGTGTCTGTCTCCTGCCCTGATATTACTCATGTGCGTCTCTATAGTTATTATTCAGAAACTTCAGTATTATCCCCAGCCTGGTTACTCATTGTCCACCAAATTTCGCCATACAGTGCAAGTACAGGATCCTTTGACACGCTGCGATGAGTACTGGGTATGTAGAGCTAACCCCATATTTAGTTTAGTTTAGTCGACGGGTCAACATCACAGCACACGGGTGCAACCCATAAGTGCTCCGTTCTTCTTCTAACTCAAACCTGAGTATGGAGAAACTCAGCTCAGTGCACGAACTCCGTAGCACCAGCGAGGATCCTGAAATGATCCTGAAATACTTTGGGTAGATTTTTAACTCGAAATTTTGCCCGGGCAGCGCCGTTAGGCTACTCTTTTTCGATTTCCAACTGCCAAGGGATTTTTTACGTGCGCAACAATACACACGGGCGTCCGATCTCACTACCCAGAGACCAGGGGAAATTTTTACTAGAGGTCAACGTGAATAAAATCCCGGTCCTCACTGGGGCTTGAACCCGGGACCTCCAGCACTGGAGGCGGACGCCATACCTCGAGACCACGCAGCCCCGAAAAACATTCTCCCGCGAGCCGGATTTGAACCAGCGACCTAAGGATTACTATCAATCATCTACAGTCCTTCGCTTTACCAACTGAGCTATCGCGGGCCCACAACCCCATATTTGTATAAACCAATCGTCACTCGATGGGGGATTGAGTCAATATCACACTGACCGAGCTTTACTTTCCAGAACATTTCCTGGTGCCTGCTTTAGGCTGAATCGACTTAGAAACCCAGGCCAATTTAAAACTTCACCTCAGTGGAGTTTGGTACTCGTGCCAGTCAATACGCTACTGCCGCTCATGCGCCGCACACTAAAGACAGCAACATGTAACGGCTCATGCGCCGCACACTAAAGACAGCAACATGTAACGGCTCATGCGCCGCACACTAAAGACAGCAACATGTAACGGCTCATGCGCCGCACACTAAAGACAGCAACATGTAACGGCTCATGCGCCGCACACTAAAGACAGCAACATGTAACGGCTCATGCGCCGCACACTAAAGACAGCAACATGTACGGCTCATGCGCCGCACACTAAAGACAGCAACATGTAACGGCTCATGCGCCGCACACTAAAGACAGCAACATGTAACGGCTCATGCGCCGCACACTAAAGACAGCAACATGTAACGGCTCATGCGCCGCACACTAAAGACAGCAACATGTAACGGCTCATGCGCCGCACACTAAAGACAGCAACATGTAACGGCTCATGCGCCGCACACTAAAGACAGCAACATGTAACGGCTCATGCGCCGCACACTAAAGACAGCAACATGTAACGGCTCATGCGCCGCACACTAAAGACAGCAACATGTAACGGCTCATGCGCCGCACACTAAAGACAGCAACATGTAACGGCTCATGCGCCGCACACTAAAGACAGCAACATGTAACGGCTCATGCGCCGCACACTAAAGACAGCAACATGTAACGGCTCATGCGCCGCACACTAAAGAAAGCAACATGTAACGGCTCATGCGCCGCACACTCAAGAAAGCAACATGTAACGGCTCATGCGCCGCACACTAAAGAAAGCAACATGTAACGGCTCATGCGCCGCACACTAAAGAAAGCAACATGTATCACGTGATCCCAATTAATTTTTTGTTTTATTTTGGTGTTTTTGTTCCTTGCCTTGAACTCTAGCGCAATCATACTGGACAGATTTTTGTACGTTCACTAAGAGTTCATTTTGTTGAATGCTATACTATCCATTCCTATTGATAAAGTGTTCCAGCTATATGCTTTAAAAAGAGAGTGAAACGTGTCTCATATGTCATCTCATAAATAAATGAGATAGAGGATCCCCTCCTGTCACCTCATTTATAGGATCACCTTATTTGTAGGTGACACTTTCGAATCCCAGTCGGTAACTATAGCTTTCAATTTTTATATTGTCTATTGCGTTCTCTAGTCTCTATATCTTTCTTCCACTTCTATGATCACCAAACAATACATGCATGTTTATTTACGAACTGTCTTGGTGGCCTCAAAGGCTTCCCCGATTGATATTTCTTATATATCATCACATACTATCCCAGATGTATAGTCTATGTTCGTTTAATGTTTTAAATGATTTATACCTAAATTAATTTGTTGCAATTTCTCGAATAAAGGATGTAGTACTTAGTGATATGGTTTTATAGTGCATGTAACTGTTACACAGACATTAACTTATCCTAAAGGATCGTATTTACTACAGGCCCGCTGTAGGTAATTAAGTTGTAAAGGTAATATAATACAAACCGCTTGTTTATAGACCCTGAACACGAGACAGCCAGCTATTGCCGGTTATTACTTTTGTAGTAATTATGTTGTAAAGTTAATATAGTTCTAACCGCTTGTTTACGGACCCTAAACTGTCTATATACAGACTATATTCGAGTTGATTTGAGCTGAGCTGAGTCTCAGTGAATACTCAGTGAATACTCAGTGAATCAGACTGCTACTGGTATCTTTAGTATTAGTGGCTAATAATAATAAGATACCAGTAGCAGTCTGATTCACTGTACGTCTGGCCTTTCCTATGATGTTTGAGTGTCGGCCAATTTCTCTGTTCACTATCTGCAGCATATTCTCCCCAAGCCGTGATGATCTACCCTTTCTTCTGCACTATACACGCGATTCCAAAGGGCCCCGACAACGTCTAACTTACCAAGCACCAACACAACACCAAGGGGTGCAGACCCAACCAATCTGCCCTCTGCTCTCTTGGCCTTATTTAAAGAAGGTATCATTTGCAAGGAGTTAGTTCTGCATTCATTTTAACAATTTTCCATATCTTCTGCCTCTTACCCCGCATGGGATACCCCGCCAAGCCTTTCGCTATCTCTTTCAGCTTCCCTCATGTCTTCCCCATATTATTCATTTATATTGCTGATTCTCACTTCTATTTGTTTTATGCCTCTCTATATTTCGTTGGCCATGTGCTGTATAAGACAATGGAGTGTCTACTATTATCAGATTGCTCAGTGTGAATCCCACCCAGGGCCAGTATCTTTTCCTCACCATTTATTCATTGGTATTTGTTTAGTTCTCTCCATGCGCTCCAAGCTCGTTATTCTGTCCTACAGTTTGAGAACTTCTATTCTGCAGAGGCACCAATTAATGAATGTTTGTTTTTTATAAGCAAATATTTATGTTAGCTCCATGTTTCCGACCAATACAATAGTGTAGACAGTTTCCAGATATGGGTTTGTGATGTGATAACGCCAACACATTGTGTAGGTCTGAGAGCAGGGAGCAATAGGTGGCAAATCTGTCCTTCACTTTGACTAGCGATGAACCCATACGTCGGACCCGCGTCTCACTGTGTTCATGACATTACCAGCGCAGTTCGCTGTCAACTTTGCTAGCGCGCCGATCACTGATTTAACGGACGAGTTCAAAATTCTAAGATCGCGTCGCCATTCGCATTTGCGAGAGCTATCAAGACAAGTCACCTGAACAAGTCAAGAAGCCTGATACGGGGGAAAATGGCACGTTGCGAGAACACCAAAAGACACGTGGCATCCAAGATGTGCAGCGTGGGAGCCGAAAAGTCCGTCAAGAAGGAGAACGTGGAGAGCCTGCCTGCGAGCTGCATCAAATTCAACAGCCTGAAGGATTCATCCCAAAAATCAATCAATGTTCAAGATGTCAGAGTGCCGGAAACAGCAGAGCAGAATGTCACAGTAAGACAGAAATCTGCTGGTACTGCGCCGATCACCACGCCTTTAAAGAGTGTTCGCTGGCCAAGATGGACACGGACTTCTGAGCACCCAACAGCAAAAGAAAGTGTACCAACTGCCTGGGCAAGCATGAGGCAAGATACTTGGGATGTCCGTACCTGCAACGACACAGAGACGCCTTAAAGATCGCTACCACCACAAAGACACCATTCAAGGAAGCAATGCGGAGGGACGTGACAGCCACGGGTATAGCACAAGCTGAAAGATATCACCTGCAAAAGCAGACAGACGAGTTGAAGAAACAAGTGAAGGCACTACAGACACCAGCATCAATCAGCGATGATGAGAAGCTGCTGGCCGACATGAAAGAGATCCAGCACAACATCAAACAAGATATGGAGCGCATGGCTAAGATGAAGAAGGAAAACAAGGAAATCCTACAAATGATCAAGACTGAAAGAGAACTACTGAACGCCGAAAGGACGCAGCACCAATCCGAAAAAAAAAAGAAAAAAAAAGATGAAATGAAGCAAGATGAAGCACCACAAAAAACATCGAGAAACTGATGAAGACAATTCACAAAAAAGGAGGCAAAAAGACGCATGATCGAACCAAGCCACAGACCAATAAGAAACAGCAAGCAGAAGCCAGTAGTCAGGCCACGATACCTAAGAAACCCTAGATGAAATCGGCATCCCGCCAGGTAGATGAATATGACCTAGAGGAGCCTGAAGATAACGAGAGCACAGACGAGGAAGACAGTCCCCGCTTAGCCCTATGGAAGAGGAAAGTAATATATGAAGCTAATTACGAAGAAAGGGTAAAACAAGCTAGACTACGATGCAAACAATACGAAAATGACCCCATCACATGGAAAGATAAATTTCATACGAAAACGCAACTCATCTGAAAACAAATGGATGAAGAATACCACATAAACTACGAGAAGGTGACACAAACTCAGAACAAAACGAAAGATAACGAAACATCAAACAAAGAGTCCTTATAAGGACTGCACCCAGCCAAGCCAGACTAGCCAGGAGCCTGCACCAACAAAGAAAACCACAAGAGGAGACGAGCACAAAGGATAGCCGCCGACCAACCCCCAGCTGACATCACAGACACAAACCAACATAACCAGTCCGAGATAGGACTTACTCGTAAGAGAGCATAAGACAAGAATTAGGGTGAATGAACCCACAAAAGCCGCGGACCTCAACAATAACCACAGCTGAAGAGGCAGGTTGAACGAGGCCGAATTTGGAATTATTGTTTTGAAAATTGGAATTGGAATTCTAAGTACTTTCTATCATTAGGGCAGGAACAATGTGAACACTCCAATAATACTTCTGACTTGATCTACAGCATGACAATCAGCATGCATTCAGTGAGTACTTCTTTTCCGTCTTTCACGTCTCTACCTTGTATAATTGTTCAGTAATTGTTCAGTATAATTGTTCATTATAATTGTTCACTATATATGTTGGTGCGTGTGGGAGCGAGAGAGAGAGAGAGGGAGGAGAGAGGAGAGAGAGAGAGAGAGAGAGAGAGAGAGAGAGAGAGAGAGAGTGGGTGTCAGAGAGAGGGAGAGAGTGAATGCGTGTGTGCATGCGTGTGTGTGGAGAGAGTGATTGAGCGAGAAATGGTGGGGGAATGTGTCAGTGCATGCATTCGTACGTGTATGTGTGAGAGTGAGTGAGGGAGTGTGGTGCGTGCGTGCATGCGGTTCATGTGTACGTGTATGTGTGAGAGAGTGTGATTGAGAGAGTGAGTGTGTGTGTGTGTAGGATTGTGTGTTAGAGAGTGAGACAGTGGGAGAGTTGATGTGTTAGTGTGTGTGTGTGAGCGCGCGCATGCGTGTGAGTGTGTGTATATGAAAGAATACAGAGAGAGAGAGAGAGAAAGAGAGAGAGAGAGCTGAGCAGATGCATGTCGTCTAACACGCATGTTATGTAAACACGCGAATCCATATGTTTGTGTATTCTCATCTCTCATATTATCAGTTAAATACCATTTGATTTTATCATGCATAATATAAACTCATGTTCATTACTGTAGTTTTGAGTGAGAGAGTCAGTGAGTGTGAGTGAGAGACAGAACGAGTGAGCGTGAGAGTGAAAGAATGAGCGGGAGAGTGAATGTGTGTGTGTGTGTGAGAGAGAGAGAGAGAGAGAGAGAGAGAGAGAGAGAGAGAGAGAGAGAGAGAGAGAGAGAGAGAGAGAGAGAGAGAGAGAGAGAGAGCATCACTATTTTTGCGTCACATACATTTTATGTACACATTTTTCTCCATGTTTAACACTTTTATGAGACTGCTCATGACAAGTGTCAGTGTATGTGTGTGAGTAAAGTGTGGGAGTTTTTTCATACTAGTTTCAATACTAACGTGAGACATTTTGTATGTGTCTAGATGTGAGGAAGTGTGACTGTATGTGGAGGATGTGTGTGAGTGTGGGGATAAGTGTGGGTGGGGGTGCGTGGGTGGGGGTATGCGTTTGGATGGGTTGGGGTGTGTGGGTTTTGGTGGGTAGTGGTATTTGTGGGTGTTGGTGGGATGTGTGGATGGATGTGTGGGGGTGAAAGTAGGGGTGTTGGAATGGGTGTGGGGGATGTGTGTATGGGTGGAGGATATGTGTATGGGACGGATGCGGGGGATGTGTGTTTATATGGGTGGAGATGTGTGGATGGTTTGAGGAAGTATGTGGGGAGGCGGGGTTGTGTGGATAGGGGATTGTGTTGGGTGGATTGGGGATGCAAGGGCGGGTGGGGAGAAGTGTATGGTGTGTGGGTTTGAGATATGTGTGCGGTGTGTTGGTGGGGGATGTGTGAATGATGTGTGGGTGGAGGGTATGTTTGTGGTGGTATGGGTGGAGGATAGTGTGTGGTGTGGGGGATGTGTGTGATGGGTGCGGGGAATGTGCGTATGGGTGGGGTATATGTGTGGGTGAGTAGGGGATTGTGGTGGTTGGTTGAAGTATGCGGGGGTGTGTGGGTGGGAGATGTGTGTGTGGATGGGGAATGTGTGGGTGGGGGTGTGTGAGTGGCTTAGGGATGTGTAGGTGGGTAAGGTAGTTGTATGTGTCGGGGTGGGATGTGTGAGTGGGTGGAGGATGTGTGTGGGTAGGGGTATTGTGATCGAGAGATGTTTGGTTGGGGTGGGTGGGTGGGGTGTGTGAGCGCGTAGTGGAGGATGTATGCGTGAGTGAGTGTGTTTGGTGGACGGGTAGGGAATGCGTGTGTGGGTGGGGAGAGGTGTGTGGTGTGTTGGTTGGGGATATTGTGTGAGTGAGGTATGTGTGTGTGGGTGGGGGATTTTTGTGGTGTGTGAGTGGGGGTATGTGGGGTGGATGGGTAATGGGTATCTGTGTGGGTGGGTGGGAATATTGTGTGGTATCTGGGTGGGGGATATGTGTGTGGTGTGTAAGTGGGGATGTGTTGGTGAGGGATATGTGTGTGTGTGGTGCGTGGGTTGGGAATAGTGCGTGGTAGGGGGTGTATGTGATGTGCGGGTGGGGGTATTGCGTGGTGGGGGTTTAGGTTAAGGCATGTGTGGGTGGGTGGAAGTTGTATGTGTGGGTGGTGGGGGTGTGTGTGTGTGATTGGGGATGTATGGGTGGTTAGGGAGGTGTGTGTGGGTGGGGGGGGGGGGTAGGGACATGTCAGTTGGTGGGGATGTGTGTGTATGGTTTGGGGATGTGTGAGTGAATGTGCGATGTGTGGGTTGGTGGGGGATTGTGTGCATGGGTGGGGAATATGTTGTCGATGGAGATGTGGCTAAGGGGATGGGTGGTTTGAGGTGTGGGTGGGGAGAGGATGTGTGGGTTAGATGTGGATGGGCGTGGGATGTGTGGGTTGGTGGGGGAATGTTTGTGGGTGGCGAGTGTGTTTTGGTTGGGGGATCAGGTGAGGGCAGTGTGTGTGGGTGGGGGATGTGCGGGAGGGGGATGGGTCGGTTGGTGGGGTATGTATGTGTCCTTGGTGTGCGTGTGTGTGGGTAGGTGGGGGTGTTTATGTGTCCCTTGGTGCGCGTGTGTGTGGGTAAGTGGGGTTGTGTGGGTGGGGTGATGTATGGATAGGTGAGAGATGGGGATGTTTTGTGGTGGCGAGTGTGTTTTGGTTGGGGATCAGGTGAGGCAGTGTGTGTGGGTGGGGATGTGCGGAGGGGATCTTCGGTTTGGTGGGGTATGTATGTGTCCTTGGTGTGCGTGTGTGTGGTAGTGGGGGTGTTTATGTTCCCTTGTGCGCGTGTGGTGGGGTAAGTGTGGTTTGTGGGTGAGTGATGTATGGATAGGTGAAGATTGGGCTTTCATACATGGTATTAGCCTTGTTTATGTTTACAACATTCATTTTCACAATGTTTATTTTTCTTCCTATGTAAATGTATAATGCTCTTTGAATGAACGAAAGACGAGTGATTGGAAGGGCCGAATGTAAGACGGGCCTGCGCGCCCAATTTGTGACCCTAATAAAGTTGATTTGATTTGATTTGATTTTGTAGCTGTAGATGGACTTGCATGTCCCATTGTCCCCAAAGGCTATACCCACAGGAGGGTCTCGTAAGTCGGACTGCGCAGATGTAAGGACCAGACGCAAAGAGACATCCATGTAGAATGAACGAACTGAACGAACGAACGAACGAACGAACGAACGAAAATCTTTATTTTCAAAGGGTTCAGAATTGGGCACGCAGGCCCGTCTGACATTCTGCCCTTCTTCTCTGTTTCCTCTCATACATTCTTTCATTCAACATCTCTTATGAAGCAATTCTTTACAACAAAAGAACAATAAGCATTAAAACGCATGAAAAATAATCAATAAAACATAACTCGTTGAGGCAATGTTTAACATGGGCATCATAAATACCCAAGGTGGGTGTAACGTGCCACACATATGGGAATGATTTATTTATTATTTTTCTGGCTAGTTGTCGTTCGAGATAATTTACCATTATTATTGTCTTTCGTTGCTGTTTTTTTTTTTTAAGGGGGGCATGTAGTCTGTCCTGAGGTAGTGTTCAAACAGGTTGCGACTGTAATGTATAATATTGGTGTGTCTTTGATTTCTTGTGGAAATTTATTCCACAACTGAGTGCAGAGTATGCTAAGCATTGTTTTATATAAGTCTATCCTAGGTTTAGGGACATGAAGTATATTTAAGTCGTTCGCCATGTCTTGCGTTATATTTAAACAATGGCCAAAGGTAGCTTGGGGCAATTTTGAAATAGGATTTGTGAGTTAGTTTAGACCTTATTAAAAAGTAGGCGTTTGTGGAGTGGCAGTAACTGAAGAAGGTTAGAATTGGTCCTGTAAACTTATCACCATAAATTAAACGCACTGCCCTTTCTGGAGTGAATAAAGGCGTTTTGTTATTGATTTGGAACATCCATCCCAGATTGTGGAGCAATAATCAATATGTATGTGGGAAGTATAGATATCTTTCTTGTGTTTTCGTAGAGGAAGGTTTTAATTTTGGCAAGCTGGTATACTTTTTTGGCTATTTGTTGTGAATGGAGACAGTTAACGGCCTAACATTAGTTGCATGTCACTTACAAGACGTGGCCATCTACTCCTCTATTTCTTACTTCTACTTTAAGTGAGTGACACCTTGCATTTTCACAGACGAAAGTATGCGGACTGGAATTAGGCCAAAATTCCATCACACAATGCCTGGGCATGGATTCAGAGAACAAGTGTTGCCATGCAGCAAGATCCCTCTCTCGGCCTTGCCTTGTTTACTCCAGAGGAAAGGATAACAGTACGTCTGGAACAAGGTGGGCTGCAGACGCTGGCGGCTCAGCATCAAACCTCCAGAGCCAGAGGTGAGCCTCACCTCCAAGAGCAGGAGCTGAGTAGTGGCCAGACTCTCACAACCGCGGGACTTGCTTAGATGCGTTCAGCCATATCCCACAGCAGAGGGACTGAATAAGTAAAGAAACGATAAAAATAGTGGTATTTCAATTGTGCTTGCGCTCCCATCTATGCTACACCCTTCATGTGTCTTCACAAAGTCGGACCAGAGTCCAGATCAACAGGGTCTGAACATCAAACAATACATGTGTGTTTATTTATGAACCATCTACTCCAGCATGTTTTGGCTTCTTTTTTTTTCATGCTTGAAATTTACGTTTTAGTAGTTTGTCATTGCTTTCTGTACTGTCGTCGCTCATACCATTGTGAAACTGTCATAAAAACTGTCATTTACTGCCTATATAGTACCTTGCGGTGTATCAGGGGGTCTTGAGCCTGATTGTGAAAATCAACCAATTTAGCCTTCTTAAATGCTAAGCATTTAACATATACTAGAATACACCACTATGATGTGATGCGGGCAGTTCCTTTTCTCGCTGCTTATTTTTCCTCCACTCTGATGTCGACTTAGTGTGTTGAAGTGAATCCGTTACCTAGTTTTCAACAGCCACTCAGATATGTAGTGTTACCACTCTCAGCACCCTTATGTAGTACAGCTGTTAAAATGAGACAATGTGTGCAAGCGGTGATTGTTACAACACAGGGTCTGAGTAAGTTACCGTACCGAAGGTAAAGATACCAGCCTGGTAAGCAATTGTTGTTAGCATCTAAGTGTTATTATTTTGTCAACCCACTGTTTGTTGTTTCATGGCTCATAAATATCCACCAGAAGAAAAAATGCACCCCAAAGGCCAACCCAAAGCCTCGCGGGAGCCTGCACCAACAAAGAAAACCCAAGAGAGACGAGCACAAAGGATAGCCGCCGACCAACCCCCACTGACCACAGACACAAACCAACAAAACCCAGTCCGAGATAGGACTTACTCGTAAGAGAGCATAAGACAAGAATTGGGGTGAATAAACCCCAAAAAACCCGCGGACCTCAACAATAACCACAGCTAAAAGAGGGGTTGAACGGGGCCCAAATTTTGGAATTATTGTTTTAAAAATTTTGGAAATTGGAATTCTAAGTACTTTCTATCATTAGGCAGGAACAATGTGAACACTCCAATAATACTTCTGACTTGATCTACAGCATGACAATCAGCATGCATTCAGTGAGTACTTCTTTTCCGTCTTTCACGTCTCTACCTTGTATAATTGTTCAGTAATTGTTCAGTATAATTGTTCATTATAATTGTTCACTATATATGTGTGTGCGTGTGGGAGCGAGAGAGAGAGAGAGAGAGAGAGAGAGAGAGAGAGAGAGAGAGAGAGAGAGAGAGAGAGAGAGAGTGGGTGTCAGAGAGAGGGAGAGAGTGAATGCGTGTGTGCATGCGTGTGTGTGGAGAGAGTGATTGAGCGAGAAATGGTGGGGGAATGTGTCAGTGCATGCATTCGTACGTGTATGTGTGAGAGTGAGTGAGGGAGTGTGTGCGTGCGTGCATGCGTTCATGTGTACGTGTATGTGTGAGAGAGTGTGATTGAGAGAGTGAGTGTGTGTGTGTGTAGGATTGTGTGTTAGAGAGTGAGACAGTGGGAGAGTTGATGTGTTAGTGTGTGTGTGTGAGCGCGCGCATGCGTGTGAGTGTGTGTATATGAAAGAATACAGAGAGAGAGAGAGAAAGAGAGAGAGAGCTGAGCAGATGCATGTCGTCTAACACGCATGTTATGTAACACGCGAATCCATATGTTTGTGTATTCTCATCTCTCATATTATCAGTTAAATACCATTTGATTTTATCATGCATAATATAAACTCATGTTCATTACTGTAGTTTGAGTGAGAGAGTCAGTGAGTGTGAATGAGAGACAGAACGAGTGAGCGTGAGAGTGAAAGAATGAGCGGGAGAGTGAATGTGTGTGTGTGTGTGAGAGAGAGAGGAGAGAGAGAGAGAGGAGAGAGAGAGAGAGAGAGAGAGAGAGAGAGAGAGAGAGAGAGAGAGAGAAGGAGAGAGAGAGAGCATCACTATTTTTTCGTCACATACATTTTATGTACACATTTTTCTCCATGTTTAACACTTTTATGAGACTGCTCATGACAAGTGTCAGTGTATGTGTGTGAGTAAAGTGTGGGAGTTTTTTCATACTAGTTTCTATACTAACGTGAGACATTTTGTATGTGTCTAGATGTGAGGAAGTGTGACTGTATGTGGAGGATGTGTGTGAGTGTGGGGATAAGTGTGGGTGGGGTGCGTGGGTGGGGGTATGCGTTTGGATGGGTTGGGGTGTGTGGGTTTGGTGGTAGTGGTATTTGTGGGTGTTGGTGGGATGTGTGGATGATGTGTGGGGGTGAAAGTAGGGGTGTTGGAATGGGTGTGGGGGATGTGTGTATGGGTGGAGGATATGTGTATGGGACGGATGCGGGGGATGTGTGTTTATGTGGGTGGAGATGTGTGGATGGTTTGAGGAAGTATGTGGGGAGGCGGGGTTGTGTGGATAGGGGATTGTGTTGGGTGGATTGGGGATGCAAGGGCGGGTGGGGAGAAGTGTATGGTGTGTGGGTTTGAGATATGTGTGCGGTGTGTTGGTGGGGGATGTGTGAATGATTGTGTGGGTGGAGGGTATGTTTGTGGTGGTATGGGTGGAGGATAGTGTGTGGTGTGGGGGATGTGTGTGATGGGTGCGGGGAATGTGCGTATGGGTGGGGTATATGTGTGGGTGAGTAGGGGATTGTGGTGGTTGGTTGAAGTATGCGGGGGTGTGTGGGTGGGAGATGTGTGTGTGGATGGGGAATGTGTGGGTGGGGGTGTGTGAGTGGCTTAGGGGTGTGTAGGTGGGTAAGGTAGTTGTATGTGTCGGGGTGGGATGTGTGAGTGGGTGGAGGATGTGTGTGGGTAGGGGTATTGTGATCGAGAGATGTTTGGTTGGGGGTGGGTGGGTGGGGGTGTGTGAGCGCGTAGTGGAGGATGTATGCGTGAGTGAGTGTGTTTGGTGGACGGGTAGGGAATGCGTGTGTGGGTGGGGAGAGGTGTGTGGTGTGTTGGTTGGGGATATTGTGTGAGTGAGGTATGTGTGTGTGGGTGGGGGATTTTTGTGGTGTGTGAGTGGGGGTATGTGGGGTGGATGGGTAATGGGTATCTGTGTGGGTGGGAATGTTGTGTGGTATCTGGGTGGGGGATATGTGTGTGGTGTGTAAGTGGGGATGTGTTGGTGAGGGATATGTGTGTGTGTGGTGCGTGGGTTTGGGAATAGTGCGTGGTAGGGGGTGTATGTGATGTGCGGGTGGGGTATTGCGTGGTGGGGGTTAGGTTAAGGCATGTGTGGGTGGGTGGAAGTTGTATGTGTGGGTGGTGGGGGGTGTGTGTGTGTTGATTGGGGATGTATGGGTGGTTAGGGAGGTGTGTGTGGGTGGGGGGGGGGGGGTAGGGACATGTCAGTTGGTGGGGATGTGTGTGTATGGTTTGGGGATGTGTGAGTGAATGTGCGATGTGTGGGTTGGTGGGGGATTGTGTGCATGGGTGGGGAATATGTTGTCGATGGAGATGTGGCTAAGGGATGGGTGGTTTAAGGTGTGGGTGGGGAGAGGATGTGTGGGTTAAGTTGTGGATGGGCGTGGGATGTGTGGGTTGGTGGGGGAATGTTTGTGGGTGGCGAGTGTGTTTTGGTTGGGGGATCAGGTGAGGGCAGTGTGTGTGGGTGGGGGATGTGCGGGAGGGGGATGGGTCGGTTGGTGGGGTATGTATGTGTCCTTGGTGTGCGTGTGTGTGGGTAGGTGGGGGTGTTTATGTGTCCCTTGGTGCGCGTGTGTGTGGGTAAGTGGGGTTGTGTGGGTGGGGTGATGTATGGATAGGTGAGAGATGGGGGAATGTTTGTGGGTGGCGAGTGTGTTTTGGTTGGGGGATCAGGTGAGGGCAGTGTGTGTGGGTGGGGGATGTGCGGGAGGGGGATGGGTCGGTTGGTGGGGTATGTATGTGTCCTTGGTGTGCGTGTGTGTGGGTAGGTGGGGGTGTTTATGTGTCCCTTGGTGCGCGTGTGTGTGGGTAAGTGGGGTTGTGTGGGTGGGGTGATGTATGGATAGGTGAGAGATGGGCTTCATAACATGGTAATTAGCCTTGTTTATGTTTACAACATTCATTTCACAATGTTTATTTTTCTTCCTATGTAAATGTATAATGCTCTTGATGAACGAAAGACGAGTGATTGAAAGGGCCGAATGTAAGACGGGCCTGCGCGCCCAATTTGTGACCCTAATAAAGTTGATTTGATTTGATTTGATTTTGTAGCTGTAGATGGACTTGCATGTCCCATTGTCCCCAAAGGCTATACCCACAGGAGGGTCTCGTAAGTCGGACTGCGCAGATGTAAGGACCAGACGCAAAGAGACATCCATGTAGAATGAACGAATGAACGAACTAACGAACGAACGAACGAACGAAAATCTTTATTTTCAAATGATTAAGAATTGGGCACGCAGGCCCGTCTGACATTCTGCCCTTCTTTTCTATTTCCTCTCATACATTCTTTCATTCAACATCTCTTATGAAGCAATTCTTTAACAACAAAAGAACAATAAGCATTAAAACGCATGAAAAATAATCAATAATACATAACTCGTTGAGGCAATGTTTAACATAGGCATCATAAATACCCAAGGTGAGTGTAAGGTGCCACACATATGGGAATGTTTTTTTTTATTATTTTTTGGCTAGTTGTCGTTCGAGATAATTTACCATTATTATTGTCTTCGTTGCTGTTTTTTTTTCTTTTTTAAGGGGGCATGTAGTCTGTCCTGAGGTAGTGTTCAAACAGGTTGCGACTGTATGTATAATGATTGGTGGTGTCTTTGATTTCTTGTGGAATGTTATTCCACAACTGAGTGGCAGAGTATGCTAAGCATGTTTTATATAAGTCTATCCTAGTTTTAGGGACATGAGGTATATTTAGTCGTTCGCCATGTCTTGCGTTATATTTAAACAATGGCCAAAGGTAGCTTGGGGCATTTTGAAATAGGATTTTGTGAGTTAGTTTAGCCTTATTAAAAAGTAGGCGTTTGTGGAGTGGCAGTAACTGAAGAAGGTTAGAATTGTCTGTAAACTTATCACCATAAATTAAACGCACTGCCCTTTTCTGGAGTGAATAAAGGCGTTTTGTTATTGATTTGGAACATCCATCCCAGATTGTGGAGCAATAATCAATATGTATGTGGGAAGTATAGAATATCTTTCTTGTGTTTTCGTAGAGGAAGGTTTTAATTTTGGCAAGCTGGTATACTTTTTTGGCTATTTGTTGTGAATGGAGACAGTTAACGGCCTAACATTAGTTGCATGTCACTTACAAGACGTGGCCATCTACTCCTCTATTTCTTACTTCTACTTTAAGTGAGTGACACCTTGCATTCTTCACAGACGAAAGTATGCGGACTGGAATTAGGCCAAAATTCCATCACACAATGCCTGGGCATGGATTCAGAGAACAAGTGTTGCCCATGCAGCAAGATCCCTCTCTCGGCCTTGCCTTGTTTACTCCAGAGGAAAGGATAAACAGTACGTCTGGAACAAGGTGGGCTGCAGACGCTGGCGGCTCAGCATCAAACCTCCAAGAGCCAGAGGTGAGCCTCACCTCCAAGAGCAGGAGCTGAGTAGTGGCCAGACTCTCACAACCGCGGGACTTGGCTTAGATGCGTTCAGCCATATCCCACAGCAGAGGGACTGAATAAGTAAAGAAACGATAAAAATAGTGGTATTTCAATTGTGCTTGCGCTCCCATCTATGCTACACCCTTCATGTGTCTTCACAAAGTCGGACCAGAGTCCAGATCAACAGGGTCTGAACATCAAACAATACATGTGTGTTTATTTATGAACCATCTACTCCAGCATGTTTTGGCTTCTTTTTTTTTTCATGCTTGAAATTTTACGTTTAGTAGTTTGTCATTGCTTTCTGTACTGTCGTCGCTCATACCATTGTGAAACTGTCATAAAAACTGTCATTTACTGCCTATATAGTACCTTGCGGTGTATGGCAGGGGGGTCTTGAGCCTGATTGTGAAAATCAACCAATTTAGCCTTCTTAAATGCTAAGCATTTAACATATACTAGAATACACCACTATGATGTGATGCGGGCAGTTCCTTTTCTCGCTGCTTATTTTTCCTCCACTCTGATGTCGACTTAGTGTGTTGAAGTGAATCCGTTACCTAGTTTTCAAACAGCCACTCAGATATGTAGTGTTACCACTCTCAGCAACCCTTATGTAGTACAGCTGTTAAAATGAGACAATGTGTGCAAGCGGTGATTTGTTACAACACAGGGTCTGAGTAAGTTACCGTACCGAAGGTAAAGATACCAGCCTGGTAAGCAATTGTTGTTAGCATCTAAGTGTTATTATTTTGTCAACCCACTGTTTGTTGTTTCATGGCTCATAAATATCCACCAGAAGAAAAAAAATTGCCAACCCCGCCCACTTCACTGACAAAACAAGCTCATGTCAAGACGCCATAGTTACATATTGTTAGGGGGAGGGGGGAGATTGTATAATTCCTGGCACACTTGCATAATGCCTGGCACACTTCTCTCTCTCTCTCTCTCTCTCTCTCTCTCTCTCTCTCTCTCTCTCTCTCTCTCTCTCTCTCTCTCTCTCTCTCTCTCTCTCTCTCTCTCTGTGTCTCCCTGTCAGTGACGTCGATAGGACTGGTGTCACTCAGTGAGGTAACTTATTGTGTCGATCCCACACCAAAATGGATCTTCTCTGGTACCAGGCTATAGAGATTCCTTGCTGGTCTTTTTGTAGCAATCTTCTTCGTCTTCAGCTTCCACGGCCAATAAAACGTTGCTGCCAGTACAGCCTATTTACATTTCTTTCTAGCTCACATGATGTCCCTCCAGCCTGCGATATTCATATATTTATGTCATCTGCATCTATTTCGACATTGCTCAACCATCGTCATATTGGACACCATATTGCTCATATTCACTGTATTTGCTCGGTTTCTGCCCTCTTTGTTTATCTATTTTCAGCTCTTCTTTCAACACCATCTTATTATGTTGGATTTTTTATTGTTGTATGTTATAACATTGACAACTGATGCGTGTTTATACTTTTACATTGTGAGTAGTTCTTTTAACAAGAGCATTGACATGTTGTATTTAACCTGTTACCTGTTCTGTGGAATGATAGTGAATCTTGGAATCTCAACGAACACATTAAGAAGAGCTTTAGACAGTGGAGATGTGATTTCTTATACGAATGATGCGAATACTTTGGACTGCGTGATGAACTAACAAAGATTGCTTGGAAGAGGCTAGTTAAAGCAAAATATTATACGCAATAATAAGAAAGAGCCAACTGTGTCATATAATTATAGGAGGGGGAGGTGTGTCAAGAACATCGCAGCCAGTGGCTAGATCAGCGTTAGAATAGGCAGAGGCTGACTACGAGAAATGACGCTTCATGATTGTGGGGTAGTGAATGAGAATACCATATGAAATGGTTTGTCTAGGGGAAATACGAATAGGTCCTCAGATTCACAGTATAAGGCGTTTAATCGAGACAGTTTTTTCCTAAAAGACTCCAGGAATATAGTGTAGTTATTGGCTCTATTGATGTAAGAATGGGGTTATGCTCGGATAGACTCCACCCACTTTACAAGATAAACTACCTTCCTGAAGAATTAGCAGAGAATAGGTCACTTAACCACAGATCTCTATCAAGTTGTTATTCTTGGATAAGATATCTGAGACTGTGTGTTGGTCGACCTCCCACTGGATTCTCTGCATATAAACATACAGTAGCACATTTCTCTACATTAACAGTGTAACACTGGTCACTAGACAATGGAAACTCTCCTGACGAACATAGATCTTTTATTACCAGAATCTCTTAACATGGACGTAGGAGACACAGTCTCCAGGACAAACTATAAAAATCTCATAATCCAAACAAATACATGTTCACTTAATTTCTTAAATTCTAAAATTAACTATCATCTCCTCCTCTCCTCTCTTCTCTCTCTCACTTACTCCTCTATAGCCATATCACACTCATATCTGGAGTGCGATGTCTTCCCGACTGACTCTCTCGGGATGATTGTTTCTACTCTGTGCCGTCTAATCAACTACTAGACCTATACACCACTACATGATGTCTATCACACGGAAAAACCAAACCGATCATAGATCAGGGATCTGACTGTTGATTGTATCATTGTTGTAACTCAGTTCTTGAAGACACCAATCTTCTAAATCAGGAAAATGTACATTCACTCCACACAGGGCCTCTCTACAACTGTCTTTATTCTCCCACAACAACAGTCCTATGACGACACTTCTACAGTTATAACCTAACTCCTCCTCTGATTCTACCGCTGAAATAGATGAGCTCCTCCCATCCTAACTTGACCAAACAACACAATGTGCCACTGAGAAAAAACAAGGTTCTCTGTATGCTGAACACTGTAATGGGGATACGGCTCATTGACGTTGATAAAATACAGTCATAATTGACCAACAAAAGGGACGGTCCTCACTTGTCCCTATAGTACTTTCGATAAAATTGATGATGTTGTGACTTGAATTCTGGACTACTCGATCTGGCATTGGTCTTGAGAGGAAAAGATGTCTGCATTTAAAAAGAAGAGGGGCTCACCCCCACTTGTTGTCGTGTCCAACATTCTGGAACGGATAAAGCACAGACTCTCAACAAAGTCGCTGGGGTCTCCAGCGAACGAAGAACTCTCTATAAGCTGGTGTCATAGTTGGCTTGAACATCTTTAGGCGGCCTCCCGCGGATTTATCTGGGTAACATGCTTCGTCCAAAGAAAAAGAGGCATCCACAATGTCTCAAGGGGACATTGAATCAAACAAGAGGATCCGTACTGGTTTCATGGTTCACTCCATTGAGTATGACCGCTTAACATCGAGAGTAACATCCAGTCCGTAAGCTGTTGCAGACTATAACCTCCCTGATACTACAGGAAGAATATTATTGTCATCTCTCGTCAGACGCCAGTGATGAGTATCAGAAGCTTTTCAATAGCACTTGGCCTAAAATGATGTCACCAGAGTGGCCAAAAACAAAAGGGGATAACTCCGTCTGGAGTTTCTCACTGTTGCTAGACTAATAATATATGATTACTCCCCTTGCCTCTGGTTCTTGGAAGACTAAGGACTGCCGATGGCTAAAAGTACTGGGTGACTCCTGGGCTAGATAGTTAACTCTCCTAAAAGAATTCTAGTCCAAACGTATCGGCCAAACGTTTACTTCCAAAGTTGTCCATAATTAGACTCAGCCAAGATGTCCCACGCCCGCCTCAAATGTCTGCAAATTATAAATGACAGGCCTTGAACATTCTAGCTTATTATTCATGTTCATAAGACTCATAGAGACAACACCTGGACATAAATTCAGAGGACACTCCTCATATGATGATGTGGGGTATCACCTGTGGGCCTGTAACGTATTGGTCTATTTGGCGGGAAGGTGGGGCGGTAATCTAAACAACTCTACCAACCTCACGCTTCTACCTATACAACGAACAGGACATCACAGATACCAAATGGAGATATATTCTCACACATAACCCACCCACTCTGAGAATACTACCATCTGTTTTAGAACGTGACCGGGGTGTGACTAAGGTCGGGGTTTTGTAAATATTGGCTCCAATGTCTTGTTATTTTGGCAAGCACACTGCACGATTTACTGCAGGTAAAAATGAGTATTTAGGTATGTGAACCGTTCTCATAAATATGATTGAGCCACTGACATACAGGATCCACTAAATCCGACAAAAGCAATGGGGTGTCTTATCTAACTGTGTCCCCAGGCTGTCATACACACAAAATTTACGTTCCGTCCCCGGCATATTCTGCACACAGATAAAGTAAAGATTCACACCCACAATATATATGCGTACCGGTTCTGAATCTTTAACAAAGGCATTATGTAACACCTGAATACTTTACCAAGAGTCCGGTAAAGATAGGCTCTTCCCTAGATGAGATTGAACCAAAAGTGAAGATAGATTGAACTCTGCAGAAACTATACAGAATTTACAGAGATATCCAAGTCTTCAAAAGAAGATGAATCAGTAATCATAGCACGATAAGAATTATAAGCGTAGGAATATAGGACAGTGGTATAGACGTTCAAATCTCAGGCTGTCTTTCTTACAGAAGCAACGGTGCCGTAGCAAACTCCGCCAAAATACATACATGACATGTAGTATACTTCTCATATCAAACAAATATTGTATTAAATATCTAACACAAATATTATCCTTCAAAAAAACCATATTTATGCTCACCAATCAACATAGAGGCAAAATGGGCCCACAATGGGCCTACACCCTCCCTGAATAACTACATCCTTCTCGGTGGCTGGCCAAGACTCAAGTGAAGTCCTGGTCCAGCCCGGGAGCTATGCTAATTCCAGCCCTGGCACAAGATTCCTCGCCTCTATCTGAACGATGGCATTCGTTACCATAAAAGGAACTGCCAATCTCTGGTACGTAATGTTACTCCTTCCTAGAAAAAGGATTTATAATCGTCTGCAAGCTGGAGTAAACTGGGACGTTATGTCACAATGATCTGTGAATGTGACATGAAATATCATCGACAGAATTGATCCAGAACATCACGGACCAAGATCTGTGGACAGACAGGAATTCCTGGGCCATCAGGCCAAGCACGTGAAGATGATAAAGAGGAGTAGTCCTTTCCCATACAAGACTATTGTGATCGTGTGAGATGGCGAGCTATGATCGCTTATCAAAATGACTCCTGATGATAATGGTGATGATGATGGCGACGACGACGGCGATGACGACGATGATGATGATTTGTTCTAGATGTATTCTTGTCCCTCATTCGTTAGTATCAACATCTTGGAAAGGGTCAAATATGTTCACAAGCCATCCACTTCTCTCCATTTAAAAAAAAAAAAAAAACACAGTGCCGCTGGGCAACCCTTGTTTGTGAGTGCTTCGTGTTTGCGATCTATAGATATACGAAACAGAATACACAAGTTTGTGTACAATTGCTTTGCCCAAATCTTGACACAATCAGAAGTTTCTTGACTTGTCTTTTCCATCTGTAATTAAATAATAATGTTTATTACCACGCCTTCAAAACTGCAAACTTGTGAACTGAGCATCATCAAGCGGCTACTCTTTTGCAGAATCGCTCTCCTCCGAGCCGCCGAAAAGACTCGAACTTTCGCCTCTACCATGCTTTAGTACATTTCGTGTATTCTAAGAATTGTTTTATAAAATTTAAGTTCAAAAGCTTTATTATTCTTCTTCCTCCACCACTTCGTCTTGTGCCTAGGTATGGAGCAGGCATTGGCGTCTATGACTCTCCAGTCCTCCTTGTCACATGATAGTTTCATGATACTGGTATTGCCTATATTATTATTTGTTCCCCTTATGTTTACCTTTTCCTGGTGCAAATTGCTTTGTCTTCCTTAGCCCCGCTTGCCCAATATTTTATCACATACATCTAGCCAAAAGTGTATTCCTTTTGGCGTTGAGTGATTTTTTAACATCCGCAGATCTCAATAACTCAGCGTTTCTTTTCTTCTTCTATGATGACGATATTCTCGACTATTTCCGCAAACAGCACACCTCTTCTGCCTCAAGTTTCTTCTCCATTTTATTACTCAGTATCCAGCATTTCTTATTTAGTAGTTGTAAAATAGTTCATGGTTCACATTCATACGTTGCCACACAATTTTTACTTTTATTTGTTTCCTTGTGTCACGCCGGCTCCGTCGCAAATAAGTTACGGTCGCGGTTCGTTACCCCCCATACCTGCATTCGAAATACATCTGTGGGCGATTTGACAGCATACCGCCTTGCGTTGGTTATGTATGAAATGGTGTGGGTGTCGGTCGTTCAGAAAGCAAGAGCAAACTACTGAATGCAAATTTGCCCAGGAATAACGATCAGCCAAAAAATACCGGGGTTGACTGCTACGTCCTGTAAAGGATAAGCAACTAACTTTTGTGTGTGTGAGTGTTTCATGCTATTGTTAATACTATTTGACATCTGCATATATGAGACTGGAGAGTGGCATTAGCGCAGTGGCTAGACCTGGGCATATATTGCTTGCTGATCTGGTGGTTATGGGTTTGAATCCACAGCTGGTAGCGTTTTAAAACTGACAAGGCGATGAGGACGGGAACTGGCAACCTCACCTCATATGCCATGTCGCAGAATACGTGAAGGCCGAGCACTTCACACCTCAAAGGCAGTATCTGCCACGGACGAAAATGTCTGTCTGCCTCTTTGTCTTTGTGTCTGTCTGCCTATCGGTCTGTCTGTCTGTTTGTCTGTCTGTCTGCTTATATGTCTCTTTGTCTTTGTGTCTGTCTGCCGTCTTTCCTATTTCTAAAGTAATAACCTGAGCTGGGAAGCTGGCTTTCTAAGGAAATCAATTCCTTCCGCAATAAGGGCACTCGAATGAACCCTGGAATTGCCAGTGGAGAGCACCTCAACATCTGCAATAACTTCTCGATCACCAATCAGTCTGTCAACCGTTGCGCCAAACCTCACATTGACTCACAAACAACGCCTGCCTACATCCCGCAGACTGAAATAGCCACAATAAACCCGCCTCCCGTTTCCAACCAGTTTCGCATCATTACAATTGATTTACGAATTTTACAGCAGCGAAAAAATACGATGTTTTCCGGGGAAGGGCTGCAAGACACGAGCCTTCACGTGGTGTGCGGTGAAAATCTTCGGCTGTGACGATAAATATTTACCTTGATTTTCGGTTTTTATAATGAAGATAAATAGGAGTTCTGTATCAACAGCTTGCTCTGGGTGGTTCAAGGGAGTCTGCGACTAACAACGAATCCAGATACTGCAGAAACTTAACAAACGATCACAGGTGCATGTTGAGAAAGATGGAAATATATGTATCATTAAAGGCCGACGATGCACAGTGTGACCCATAAAACATTCTGCGAAACTCCTTTACCCCATGATTGTAGTTAGTAAAGAAAAGAAGTAACGGACGTTGTATACAAGCTTTACTGAACAAATGGTGCTAGCCATAGACCAATAACACATGAGGGGGTGATGGGGTCTAATCACACCTGCCACATTTATTTTCCAGGACTTTTCCCGGTGTTTGTTTTAGACTGGGTAGACGTATGAGCCCAGGACAGTTGTAATAATCCAGCTCTATGGGAATTCGAACCCATGACCACTTGGTCGATAGGAAGGGTACAAACCACTGCGCTACTGCGGCTTCCGTGTTGATGATTACGTCACCTGAAATTGTGTATTGCTTCCATAGCAGCCGCTGTAATTTGTGGTTTGTGGACCAAGTCCCAGACAGTCCCAGATTTTGACGCCAGCAGTAGTAGGCTTTTCTTTCCCATCAGTACGGCTCCGGGGTTGGTCGGAGACTGGCTAACTCACCTTGTTGAAGCATTCGACCAACATTTAACCAACAGATGGATTTGTCTTACAGCAGACTGAACCATTCAAGAGGCCAGTGGTGTCCACCAGTGGCGTCACTGGGGTTGGTGTCACCCAGTGCGGTAAACTCTTGGTGTCACCCCTCTAGACTTTCACCATGGTCTTCTTCCGAGTGTTCATGTACCATATATAATCGCATATAGTAATGTTTGTAAAATAAGTCAAAAAGTTAATAAGGACATAAGAAAGAAAACAAATTGAACAATATAACTTCAATACTTCAGGTAAAACATAAATAAAGAACTTCGACAAACTCGGACAAAGTTAAATTTTTGTTATTTTGCTATGTCTGCTTTGTCAAATTTGCAATTTTTTTATTTTGGTGTCACCCCTTGATGGTGTCACGCCCCTGGTGACGCCCCTGGTGTCCACTCTATGACCACGAGCAGAATGACTATGGAGATAATGTAGTAACACGGGCTTTCATATGTCTGGAACCACAGAATTATACTAATGTTGGTGTACTAAGTGATTCAATGAGCATGATCTGAAAGATCGAGGCGGGTTCTGTACGTACACAGTGGATTGAATCGCTGCGGAGTTCTGCTGAACGTAGAGCCAGCCATCTTCATCTTTTTCCGAAGTTGAGGGAATGGAACGAGCTGATAAACTTGCTGGCTCTGCCTTCCCTAAAAGAAGGCCAGCGTGTGGATCGAGCTGATGCTATTATTGCCCTTAAAGAGATGTCGAGAGCGGATGACTTTGACGCTAGCGAATCCACTTCGTTGTCCAGAAGAGGATCTTTGAAGTTAGAACTGACACGGCAAGACACGAGAGGCATATAGGGAGAATCAGAGGCCTCGTCAACCAACACAGAGCTGGCACTATTAGTTGCCGGACGCTGATGTATACGGTGGGGGGGGGGGGGGGGGTTTGAGAGATTTGAGCATCTTTCAACTTGTCCGGAGTGCAAGGGTGATATCTCAACAGATAACCAACTAATTAATTAGCCAACCATGCCTGGCTTGCAACCATGAAGTCCTTAGAATGACATGATTCTTACAAAGTTGTGGATATACTCGTGTTGATTGCATTTCGGAAAGTTTTGAGTCTACGGAATGATATTGTTCTTCACTTCATCATCATCATGTGCCATGCCGATAAGCGTCGGCGGTCATGTTCTGCCATCTCACTCGATCACCAGAGTGTGGATTAGCTCCGTGTTCCTGTCTCGACCGTGCCATGTGGCCAAGCCATCCAGGTATTTAATTCTTGGTCTTCCCCTTGGTCTGTTCCCTTCGATCATGCCAGTCGTCAACAAGTTCTCCAATTCATTTCTTCTCATAATATGCCAAAACATTAATTGACTGTCTACGTCTAATGTCTCTAATCAGTTTACGATCTTCATTTGTTTCGTAAAGGACTTGTTAATTGGTTTTTCTGTCTATCCATGGTATTCTTTGCATTTCCCTCAGAAACCACATTTCCACAGCCAACAGATGTTTTTCAGCTTGTCTGCTCATTGTGCACGCGTCACGTCCATTTAAAAGTACAGGTTCTAGGTAGTATTTCAACACTCTTTTTCTCGTTTCAATTGATATCTTTTTATTTCTCAGTATGTTTTTCATCTTGCAAAGGCTACCTTCGCCATGGCAATTCTTGTTCTAATCTCTTCAAGGCATCTCCCATCAGATGTTATGACTGTTTCAAGATAGTTGTTACGATTCACTTGTTGAAGAATATTCCCATTTACTTGTATATTACATTGTGGTATTTCTTCCTTCCTAGCGACTACCACAATCTGTGTCTTCTTACAATTCAATTAATTCTAACCCTAGTTGTTCACTGTGTGCAACAACTGCATCAACTAAATTTTGCAGGTCCTGTTCATTGTCTGCAATCAAGACTGTATCATCTGCGTATCTTCATTTATAAAGTATTATATACAGCACAATTATCTCTGAACATATCACCGGGATCGTGATCTGGATTTGCATTGAGCTGCAATTTGTTATTGTACAAAATTAGCTACACTATTATTAACTAAATCGTGAGAGAATTATACATTTATAGACGTTCATAATTGGATTCGCTCACAGATATTATCTTACACATGATGGTCTTTTCGGAGAATTTGCTAACGTTTTAACCCATGATCGTGAATATCATCTTAAATAAGATGAATATTTAGTTAGTATATACGACTTTTTAAGCACCATGATAGGGTTTAGTAACGTCGATGGACATTTTTTGAGATATTCTTCTTCTTCGTTCATCCGGAGTTTTTTTTTTTTTTTTTTTCAGACGTGATTGCGTTGTGCCTGTTTACAGCAGAGCTGCGTTCTTGCGCCGTTAGGCCGACACATCCGACTTCTACGGACATTTGTTGACCGGGTTAACCTTCCCGGGTTTCGTAAGACGTTTGACTCTCACTGTTGTGGTGTTATCTCCCATCCTAGCTGGCCCATTTAGAACAGCCAAAGACATAACGGTCAGCCCTCGAGGGAAGGTAGGGGCAGACCATGGGCATTGCCCGCCATGCAAGGAGGCTTCCATAATTGCAGAGCCGACACACAGCGCCCTAGTACTGGGCTCACCCAAGGAATCGTCACGTCCTGCACATGGCTGTTGAGATATTCGATTGTTTGATACAGAGCAATGGTTTCTCTAATAATGATGGGCATTTGTTCATATGTCAATCCGTTTAATGGCTGAATTCTTCTTCTTCTTTGCGTTCATCTGGAGTGTGTTGTTTTTTTCAGATGTGATTGCGGTGTGTCTGGTATGGCACCCTTGGGCCGAAACCCTTGGGCCAACACATCCGACTTGTAGCATGCATTTTTGACAGGTTAGCAATCCTGTGGGACTCTCACTTTTGTGGTGCCGTTCACATCCCAGCTTGTCAAGTTGGAACGATCGAATGCTTCACGATCAACCCTCAAGGGAAGGCAGGGACAGTCCATGGCATTTTCCGCCATCCTTGGTGGCTTCCATAGTTGCAGAGCCGACACACAGCGTCCTGATGCTGGGCTCACCGAGGGAATAGTCACGTCCTCCTCATGGCTGCTTTAATTCCTCACTTCAATGTATTGGGCATTTCGTTCACCACGGGCCTTTCTCGCACAAACCAGACCGGTCTGCAGACGGTACCCACTCAGAGAGTTTTCGATTCGGACATGTGCTTGTCGCTGTGCCCGTCAGAGCTATTCCGGGCACAACGGACATTCATAAAACTATCTAATCAGAGCTTTTCCGGACACGATAGGCATTCGGAAAACTAGGTAGTCAGAGCTGTTCCTAGCACGAATGACATTTCACTCGGATGTAATTGCGTAGTGCCAATTTTTATTTTGCCACCCGTAGGACGGCACTTCCGTCTTCGGCGGGCACTTTTAACGAGGTTAGCCTTCCTCGGGTTTCGAGGCACATTAGACTCTTACTGTTGTGGTGTCGCCCACATCTCAGCTGGTCAATGTAGAACGGTCAAATACATCACGGTGAACACTCAAGGGAAGGCATGGGCAGACCATGGGCATTCTACACTATCCAAGGAGGCTTCCATAATTGCAGAGCCGGCACATATTGCTTTGAGACTGAGCTCACCCGAGGAAACGCCATGTCCTGCTCATGTCTGTTTTAATTCCTCGCTTTCATTTATTGGGCATTTCGTTAGCCACTCGCCGCTCCCCGCACAAACCAGGAACGGTCAGTCTGCGGACGGCATCCACTAGGTAAGTTTTAGCTTCGGACTTCCACGCGATGGATTCGCTAGCCAATCGTTCCATTTCGTGTTAATGAGACGATTTTCACCTTTGACTCTCCCGTGTGTTGCTGGGGCCCATAAGGGAAGCAAAGAATAGCAACACTGTAGCCTACCACGCATGTCGTAAGAGGCGACTAAGGAGGCTTGATGGTTCCGTCGCCCTGCTACTGAGTGAGTGCGTGGCGCGACACTGTGAGCTGTGAGTTTCGTGTGAAATGCTTTTGAATCTGCCCGAGGTTTTTTGGAACGTGGCTGCATGTTCGGGGCGATGGCAGTTAGCTATGTCCCAGAGTTGACCGGTTTTTGCCTTATGCAGAAATGCGTGGCTGCTGGGCTTCTGGTTGACTGCCACTGCCATCGACGATGAACTGTATTTTCGTGGACTGTGTGGGTCAACATCTAGGAAACATCCAGATGGGAAAATGACTGCTGATTCCATCAGAGATAAACTGGATGTTTCGTGGGGGACTATTGTGTTGACATTCTGGCGGCAGCATTATGCACAGTGTATCTGTGCGGGCTGTTGTTTGTCGAGACTCCTGTCTTTTCCACTTTTCACATTGGGCGGTAGGGAGCGTTTTATGTGATATTCACTGGCACAGGAATGGAGCATAATGGGGACGACCCGTTGCTATGAAGTTGGAACCGTGACTAACTAATTAATTAACCTTTGACTGCACTCACCCTATGAGTATAGATATAGACATTTTCCGTAACCATTTCGTGCGAGTGGGGCGCTTTTCTACCTTTAGTACTCGCTCACGTGGTAGTTACATGTGCCGCCGGCTCAGCACCTTACCTCCGGGCATCAGTGAGCGAGAGACGGTCAGGCCCTTTCATCCGGGGATCCCTCAATCCCCCAGCTGAGAGCCTTCGAACAAGTATCTGAGCTAAGCATGTAGCGTGCTCAGCATCTCACCTCCCTTTTGCAGTATGTGGGTATCGGCCGGGGGTTAGTGGCTTAGTGGCGTTCAGCCATATCCCTCAGATGGTAGCCTTAGGGTATGCGTCTGGACCAAGTATTAATAGCTTCGTGCACCTGATTTGAGCTTTTAACTGCTATCCTTAGTCTATCTGCAGTGCAGCAAGTTGTGTCTCTCTTAGTCTGGTCCCTATCTCAAGAGCTGTCCGACATGTAGTTGTATATCCATCGGCATAGCGCTTAGGGTCACTGGGACACTCAAGCGCCCCCCCCCCCCATCCTCACCCACCGCGGCAAGGTGGAGACACATCGGGGGTGGGGGGGGGGGGGGGGGGGGGAGGGTTGGCTGAATTCAAAGAGTGAGATTCAAGGACATTTATTACAACATACATATATTGGAGAGTAGGGCGGGGATTTCCTAGCACGTAATTGTGAATTACTACTATATCTACTACTATTAATACTAAATCTGCATCAGAGGCCAGTCCACGTTCTTTAGACATGTCATGAGGAGGATACAACGGGAAAGTTGGAGCGGGAGACGACGAGAGAAGATGCTGGACAGTTTGATATTATTGCACGGAGGAACATCAGTATCAGAAATGACTTGACGGTACAAGAAGGCTGTGGACAAACATGGTCATCACTGCCAAATGACATCGACTGTAAGTAGATTAGTCTCATCGTTAGTTAGTAACTAACTAACTATTCAGTCAGACAGTACACATACCGAACTATGAAGAACTCAGGGTGTTTTAACTATTCAGTCAGACAGTACACATACCGAACTATGAAGAACTCAGGGTGTTTTAACTATTCAGTCAGACAGTACACATACCGAACTATGAAGAACTCAGGGTGTTTTAACTATTCAGTCAGACAGTACACATACCGAACTATGAAGAACTCAAGGTGTTTTAACTATTCAGTCAGACAGTACACATACCGAACTATGAAGAACTCAGGGTGTTTTAACTATTCAGTCAGACAGTACACATACCGAACTATGAAGTACTCAGGGTGTTTTAACTATTCAGTCAGACAGTACACATACCGAACTATGAAGAACTCAGGGTGTTTTAACTATTCAGTCAGACAGTACACATACCGAACTATGAAGAACTCAGGGTGTTTTAACTATTCAGTCAGACAGTACACATACCGAACTATGAAGAACTCAGGGTGTTTTAACTATTCAGTCAGACAGTACACATACCGAACTATGAAGAACTCAGGGTGTTTTAACTATTCAGTCAAACAGTACACATACCGAACTATGAAGAACTCAGGGTGTTTTAACTATTCAGCCGCTTTTTTTTTTTTTTTTTTGGTTTTATTTCCGAAGAAGTTTCTTGCTGTGGGTATGTGTTGTGAAAGGGGCATCACATGCTGTAGGTCTGAATGCGCGGACGAATATGTGGCCAGTCTGTCTCTCACAAGTACACTGGCTCATGACATTATTAGCGCAGCTCCCTATCAACCTCGCTAAAGCGCATGCAGATCGTTCTCGTGTATTTGATGCTGGAATTGTATCATCAGATTTGCATGACTGTTGATATGACGACTCTGACACGGAAATAGGACGTACTCCTGGACGGCAGGTTATCTCATGGACGCCCTGAGCAGTCCATGTTGCCCAGCTCAATCCGCTGATTTTATTTACGTCGAGATGAGGGGTGGGTGGGAGATGGTGGTGATTTTTTTTTTTTTGGGGGGGGGGGGGGGGGGGGGGGGGGTTGCTTGGGTCGTCCCGGACATAACACTGGGAGATACAGTGGTACCTCGGGTTACGAACTAAATTCGTTAAAGACCTCGGTTCGTAACCTGAAACATTCGTAACCGAAACATTGAAATTAATTTAATAAAGACAATCCGAATGCACAATACCGAATGGCGAGATGGCTAGCCGAAATTTTAAAGCCAGTACGACAGTCCTTCGATCCACAAATACTCAGAGATACATTCCAACTGGTGGAATTATTGGATACTATGGACATAAATAACAAACACATGGCATCCATGGATATGGCCTCCCTATTCACTAACGTTCCATTAGAGGAGACAGTGAAAATAATAAGGGAACGCATTGAAGACAAACAACTAAAATTAGGCATACCAACAACTATTCTGGAGAGGCTACTACTACTATGTACCGCCAACATACAATTCAATTTTCTAACTAAGTCATACCGCCAAATTGACGAAGTGGCCATGGGGAGTCCTCTTGGTCCTATTCTAGCGGACATCTTCATGGCACATTTAGAAGAAAAGAGATCCTCAGACATCAACAACTTGGCCTTTTACCGTCGTTATGTGGACGATATACTAATTATCACCACAGACGAGCTACAAGCAACATCGTTCCAGGCCACAATGAACAAGACGCATAAAAACATCTCTCTATCTATGGAACACGAACACAACGAAGCGTTACCGTTCCTAGATATTCTAATGAGACGTAGAGCAGACGGCACAATTCAAAGATCGGTGTATCGCAAAGGAACATGGACTGGCCAATACCTAAATTTTCAGAGCTTCACACCTGTCCAGTACAAACGGGGCTTAGTACGGACCCTGTTTGACCGTGCTAGAAAGATATGCACCCAGGACACACTGACAGAGGAATTTGAAACTCTGAAGAATGTCTTAAACCTGAATGGGTACTCCACAGGATTTATAAAGCGCCACTGCCAACAGCCCAAACCAAAACCAGACTTAACTACAGTCCCTAAACTCAAGGTATTCATCCAGCTAACCTTTCGAGGGGATGACGTAATGCAACGTCTACAAGACCGGCTTACTACAGCAGTAGGCCGAACATTCTGTGCTGCAACTCCAGTCATTAGATATAAAACCGTACCGATTCCTACACCAGCAGTCAAAGAGCCTGTTCCTCTGTACGCCACAAACAATTGTATTTACCAATTCACATGTAGATGCCAGGCCTTCTACATTGGTAGAACAGAGAGACAGCTTAACAAACGAGTGTCAGAACACATACCTCAATGGGTCAACAAGATACAACACACAGGAGATGCTAGCCTCATGGGGCCGACACACCGGAAGCTCCCGGCGTCTTCAATTGGTAGGCACATTGTCGAGAGCGGCCATGTGGTTGACAGAGACACTGCCTTTCGCGTGTTGTTTAACACACAAAATACTCGCTTGTTAAAATTTGCAGAAGCAATTATGATCAATCAACGCAAGCCAGAATTGTGCAAACAGAAAGACATGTTAGTCAGCTTAAAAATACCGTGGTAGATAATTGACATTACTGTGCGAATATGTGTATATTTCAACTTGAAGGATTTATCTAGTTAATTCATGTAAGTTGTGTGATTTCTGCAGTATGTACCTGAGATGCAGCGAAATATGCCAGGCAATAAATCGTGCAATCTATTGTTTGTGTCTTCGTTATTCAAATTCACTACAGGAAAACATTGTTTTGAAAGACAATCCGTTTCAAGATGAAAGTATCGTTCTTTTTTATTAACATCCGGTCGTTTACCTGACAAAAAGCAAAGAATACGTGTATTTCACGTTTTATTTAAAGAGAAAGGAAACAACCAAATGAATTAAATGTAAAATAAAAAGAGATTTAGTCTATCTTTATTACCAAGAAAACGATCATGGGAAATTTGTCACTTTCTTTGTTATTCTGAATCATTAGTTTCAGGAGTTTCTTGTCGCTGTTTCTTGGCAGCCGACTGGGAATCTTTCTGCACCAAGAAACTATCAAGGGAAATTTGTCGCTTCCTTTGCTGGAGAATCTTTCTGAAGTGGGCAATCGTGTTATCATTCATCAGGTTTACTGCCCTGTTAGCAACAAGTTTGTTTGGATGATGGTTCACAATGAAGTCTTCGACGTCTGCCCACTGGCTGCAAATTTCTTTAATCCTGGCAGTTGAAACGGTCACTGACTACTCATCATCGGACGACTGCTCCTACTTTAATGTCTTTAGCTGTTCATTCTGAAGATCCACAAGCTCATCTGTAGCACTGTTTGTAATGTACGCGATCGTTTGTCTCCAACGTTACACCTCTCTCTCTCTCTCTCTCGTTTTCGTTCGTAACCCGAGGCACTGTTCGTTACCCGAGACATAATATTTTCGAAGTTGTTGTCCGTAACCTGAATTGTTCGTGACCAGAGGCGTTCGTAACCCGAGGTACCACTGTAGTTAGATTTCAGACCTTGCATCACTACAGTATGGCTGAGAGAGCAGGGATCGAAGTTAAAGGTAGTTGCATATCCTTTACAGGATGTCGCAGTCAACACCATCATGTTTTGCTGTTGTGATCTCTTGGCAAGTTTACATTCAGTATTTGCCATTACTTTCTGAACGACCGGCACACATACCATTTCGTTAAAAAAAATAACCAACGCGAGGCGGTCTGCTGTCAAATCGCCCGCAGCTGTGTTTCAAACACGAGTGTGTGGTATTACGAACTACCTCCGTAACGCCATCGCCACGTAACCGGCAGGGGTCGAAGGAAAAATGCAAATTCAATCCCCGAAAATTGCAGTTCTGAAGTGTCACATATCGCAGGTTAACGGTGAATGGAAGCAATGAAACTAAGTTTTTATAATCAAGTTGGGGGGGGGGGGGGGGGGGGGGGGGAGAGAGAATATGAACTTTACTTTGGTACAAGTGAATAGTGTGGCTTTAATAAAATGACAAAAGATAAATGTCTAGATACCCTCAGATGAGTCTCTACCTTGAAGAGGCAGATGGGCTAATGTGGTCCAGTGACTCCAAGAGCTATGTCGACGGTAGCACAGCTACTGGTCTCCCATGTCGGAATGGTCAAGGGATAGGACCGAGAAAGAGAGAATCAAATCTACTGTCTTGTAGGTAGACCGGAGACAGTCAACGGCTAGTGAAAGCAAACTCGGACAATTCTCGTTGAAGTAAAGTATACTGAGCCACAGACTTAACGAAATAGTGTAACAACGCAATTCACCAAATGATGAAGCGAGTACAGAGCTGGTCTGAGACTGCTGACACGCGAGATGGTGAACAATGGCTGTCCATACTTTTTAACATGGCACATCATTATGATGACAGATTAATACAAATTATTGCAACACCATGTCACACATGTATAAAACGACCTCCTTATTCCTTCGCCTTTTATCTATCCCCATTGGGGTATATTTCGGAACAGTCATAACATCTGATGGGAGATGCCTTGAAGAGATTAGAACAAGAATTGCCATTGTGAAGGTAACCTTTTGCAAAGATTAAAAACATACTGACCAATAAAAAGATATCAATTGAAATGAGAAAAAGAGTGTTGCAGTGCTACATAGAACCTGTACTTTTATATGGATGTGAGGCGTGGACAATGAGCAGACAAGTTGGAAAACATCTGATGGCTGTCGACATGTGGTTTCTGGGGAATATGAAAAGAATACCATGGGCAGACAGAAAAACCAATGAACAAGTCCTACAAGAAACAAATGAAGATCGTAAACTGATTAGAGACATTAGACATATACAGTCAAAAATTTTGGGCATGTTATGAGAAGAAATGAATTGGAGAACTTGGTGACAACTGGCAAGATCGAAGGGAAGAGACCAAGGGGAAGACAAAGAAGTAAATACCTGTATGGCATGGCCACGTGGCATGGTAGAGACAGAAACACGGAACTGATACACGACACTGGTGATCGAGTGAGATGGCAAAACATGACCACCAACGCTTATCAGCATGACACATGATGGATGGATGGATTGGGGCATCTACATTCAAGGTCCCTTTTACACGTCCAGGTCGCATTGGGTATATGAAACTAGAGAGGCCAAAGGTCACACTGATGGCTATCATACTGGTCACCTTTACTTCCCAAGACATTTCCTGGTACCCATTTGAAGCTGGGTCGACCCTGGAGCCCAGGTCAGTGTTTACAATTTGAAATCGCCCCATTGCAGAAGAAACCCACCACCACCAGTACAGCAAGTGAAGGCCTGGCCAAGATAGCGCGGCTGCCATTGCGACATATGCCCTCAAGCAAATCACCCCAAGCCTTCCTATCTTTAGCTATCCCAAGCAGCTCTGTCCGTGTCCTCCCAAAAATCATCCATTTCTGTTTCTATTCTCCATGTTTTTGTAGGTCTTCCTCTGTTTATGTTGACTTGTGTGGAACATCCTAATCTATCTGATATATGCCAGCAACTTGTGCAGTTACAAATGTTTGTAGATGTTTATGAAGTTCCTGAATGTGTCAAGAACCTCAATATTTAGACAAGTTTTATCTTCTATTATCAGGGTGGATCCCAACACACTCATCCAAACTTTTGCTTTTGCCCACCCCTGAAACTTGTGGTGAATTTACATTTCTTAGTTAACTGTCAACCCACAAGTCCAAGTACTGATTCTTGTTTCTGTAGACACAGTCTTCTGTATATTCACAATTCATGTCTTCTGTATATTCACAATTCATGTCTTCTGAATATTTACAATTCATGGGTTTCTATTTTCCTGTTTTCTCTGTTTATTATACAAACAGAGCAGCTAGCTGTTCTATTGTTTCTAGTTCTATAAAAGGACCTCACCCTAAATTCATCAATTACAGTCATCATTTCCATGCATTATATTTGGTAACTAATTCTTTAATTGTTGGCTAGGTGCTCTATTCCCACGCCCTATGTTGATCCACAAAGCATATGAGAAGATACTCCAGTAGCATTGGGTAGATACTTTCAAAACACAGGACCCGGCATTACAGCTGCCTAAAGTTAAATCACAGGGAAAGTCCATAGCTAAAAGTATTTGTAGATATTGACTTATATGATTTGCGATAGTGCAAGATAATCTGTTGTTGCAATATATCTTCTGGACAAATGTCTCCATCTTCATCACCAATCGTTACAGCACAGACAAGTGTTGATATGTAATCTATGATGTTCGAAGGAACTGATGAGTGCCTGAACAAATACAATATGCCAATGTATTATGTGCACTGTATCTATGGGTCTCCACCTACTTTGACATATGCTACTCTAGTTCAGATCCCGTGAGGGGGGTTGCATGTTCATGGTCTACAATGTGTCTTGCACAATGAGGTCTTGTAGGAGGCTTTGAAGAACCAGCAGGAGTGATCTCTCTGACTGCCATCCTTGTAACCTTGCAGTTAGCTGGTGTCCACAGTGACCTGCACAAAGTACCCTTCTTACATGTCCCTGCGATCTTAACTTTACCTTTTGCTTGTGAGCTACGCTTAATGTTTCACGTGTAGGAGTTCTTCAATGGACCATAGCCTTTATGAGCTCTATTTGGTACAGTGTTGTAGAGTGTGTTGCTCCACCTCTTCATCTTTCTCATGTTTCTTCCTCATACATTATCAAATATTTGCATGAATGCCATCATTGAACATCACAGTTCATTAGAAGTACTCCAGACTGCTATATAGTTTGTCATGACATGTTTTTGGTGTCAGCCAAATATATTCTCGTGGCCCTTGTACACAGATATGTTCCTGAGTTTAATTGCTCAATTTCTAGTACATAAAGTAACCAATTATTGTCTTTGTACACAATAAGTCAAGAAAGCTAAATGTTTGCCCATGGTCATTGTTCATCATGTTATGTATTACTAAATATATTCTGCAAATAACAGTGAATCTGAAACTTGAAGTAAATCAATAATTTTGTTTCCGGGAAGGTTAACCCGGTCAACAAATGCCCGCAGAAGTCGGATGTGTCGGCCTAACGGCGCAAGAACGCAGCTCTGCTGTAAACAGGCACAACGCAATCACATCCGGGAAAAAAAACTCCGGATGAACGAAGAAGAAGAATAATTGTGTTTTACCTAGGGCCTAAAAGCATAATTATGGATGCCTGAAGCATTCAGTAATATGAACAGGTTTTCTCATCTAAACAGCTGAATTCCACATAAAAACTAAAAGTGTTATTTGTACTCTACATTATTGATTGATGACTGCTTTGCATTGATTTTGATGGTATGAGAAGTTGGCTGTCCAGAAAGCAATGGCAAAGTACAGAAAAGAAAAAAA
>JACEFZ010004968.1:0-28675 GCA_014155875.1 Cepaea nemoralis | reverse complement strand
TTTTCAGCAAAAGACATTTAATTTTTTGTTTTTGAAAATGTTGAGTGACAGCATGTTGATATGAATGGTGTGTGTTAAGTGATAATTGGGTAAACACATACAGAGTAATCAAAGGCAATCTTGTCACCACCCAGAATGCATCCAGACAGCGTTAGGCAGTAGTTGACTGATCATCCTAATTGCACATTGAACCATTCAGTCCATAAGTGCTCGGATCCCCTCCTCAGCAAATCCCCCAGCGTGTAGTGGCTAACGACACCAGTTCTGTGTTGGTTTATCAATCTTCTTTGGCTTCCTAGTAGTGTTCTTGTTTGGCCACACCTCTTTTGATTTGCTGTTCTCGCAGTCAGACCATGGTTGTAGATCGCAGATATCACTTGGTTCTCGCACAATTCTTACTTCTCGTAGAGCATTCAGAATGTCGCCTGGTCCATGGCGCGTCCACCCTCCACCTTAGCCTTACCTGCGAGCTTGTCAGCCCACTCATTTCCTTGTACTCCTGAATGCCCTGGCACAAAGATGAAACTAATCTTTGCCAGCCGAGACAGCTCCAGAGACAGAAACCACTCTCTTCGGATCCACCCCATCTCTATCCGCTTGAGCATGCTCATTGAGTCGCTACGAAAACATGCCTTATTGAATGTCTGTCTCGAGCCATGTTATTGCTTTACTTACTGCCATGACTTCCATAGTCAGGCTACTTGTGGTCTCAACAAAAGCACCAGAGTCCTACTTCACAATTCTCCCTCCGGCCCGCGCCGTGAAGGCCCATGAGCTTCTCACATGTTGGACGACCAACCCATATGTGTAGATGACCGCGTCACCGTCTAACGAATTCTCGAAAATCAACGCTTGTACTTCCGCCTCTACACAGCCGGATTTTTTTGTCTACATTTTCTGTCTAGTTGGATGCAAACTGAAAAGGACGTACAGAAATCTGTTGGCACTTGTACCCACTCCTCGCCAGGTTCTAAGTCCTCCAGTGAACACACCTGTTGAAGAATGTCTTCGGCTTGACCCATCCACGACCATCCTCTTTTTAACCTGCTGCCCTTCACCTTCCTAATTTCACTATGCAGTGGATGTTGTGTGTTTACGTTAACTCCGAGGTAGGCACGTGCTCGGGAAATTTGTAGTCTGTCTTCAATGGTTGGAAAATCAAGAAGGTAGCGCATCGCCCTGCATGCGGTATCTCTTATACATCCAAGAACAATGCGCATAGCTTCGTTTTGTATCCTTTCCATCCTTTCTATCTGCTTACGGCTGAGAGTCAGGATTGCCATCGCATTCTCAAACAAAGACATGACCAGCCCCTTATATAGGAGGCATAGATGGCGCTGCTCTGTTTGCTGCCGCCATCATCCGCATCACAGCCAAACTCCGCTTGCCCTTTGTTATCACCTGGTCTATGTGCTCATTATAAGCAAGGTAAAACGTATCCACAGGTAATTCATTGCCTGCGTTTTTTCCAGTCTCTGAACACATTAAGAGCTGAATATTGAAGAAGGCTGGCTATTAAAGACGATAAAACAAAGAAAATTGAAATATTTTGGTCACTTGAAACGTCACAAAAGTTTGGAGAGAACAATATTGGAGGGGTATATGCCTGGGAAGAGAGAGGCTAAAGAGAAGATGGGTGCAGGATGTGGCGGATGATCTCCAGATGGATATATTGAATGCGGGACATCTTGCTTATGATCGAGGTTTTCCGTAAGGTTGTTATGGGAGCGAGGTTCTGTAAAGGACATGCTACTAAATGAATGAATTAATGTTGGAGCGTTGACAATATGATTATTCAAAAAGAGACATGTCACTGTTGCCTTTGTTGAGTTGACCATTACCCCAGCTTCAGCACACCAAGTACTTATGCGACTGAGTTTGGTTTGCAGTTCCACAGCAACCTGATCTCTGTCCTTACCCTGACAATACACTAAAACATCGTTGGCATATGACAATGTCCTACCAGGTCCAATGATCTGCTCACTGGTGATTCTCACTGTGTAGGCGTTGAACAGTACCGGAGATAATGGTGATCCTTGTGGTAGGCCAGAATATGTTGTTGGTTTCGAAGTCCCAACCGCCATATCTAAAAACTACTTTCCATTGGAAGAGGGCTGCAGCGATCCAACTAAGGAGGAATGGACTTATATTGATTTCAAGAAGCTGAAGCATTAAAATATCCAAAGGTACTCTATTGTAGCGTCCTCAAGATCAATCACTGCAGCAAAGGTTTCAATGCCTTAGTGGAAACCTTCATAAACATCATGGGCAAAAATTGCTGCATTGGTCCAGGTTTCCATTTGGGATGGTACCCTCCCAGGGTAGGTGGGAAAACACCTTGCTTCTCTAGCTGGCAATTAACTTATCCAGCAGCTTGCCTCTTGTATTCTGCATGGTGATTACTCGACATCCCTGAATTTTTGTGTGGTCTTTGCCAGGCTTCAGCAAGGGAATCAGATAGCTGTGTAACCACTCCTCCTTGATGCTAGCACTCCCTATCCCTATACTGTTATTGTACATGTCTGCTAGTTTCTCTAGCTCGTTGTCGGTACAACTATTGATGTATCTGGTGCTGTTTTTTTTATTGTTGAAGCACAGCCTTGATTTCTTTCACTGTCACTGTGTCTTCATCCGAAATGTTCTGGGCCTTACACCTGTCTGAGGTGACCTCCTTGGCAAGATTTCGGCCTCTCATGTCTGTCTGGTTGCTCTACTCTAGATAGCGTTCAAAGAGCTTTGCCCTTGTTCTCGTCAGTCCTCTGCCATATGAGGTCAGCACCTTGGAAGTCAGAAATTCTCTTATTCTTAACTATCCCACTCATGCTTTTATGTAGTCGCTAGAACAATTTCAGTGATTTGTCTGTGCTTACTCTTTGGCATACCTCTGCCCATTTTTCACCTTTAACCACCGTAACCAGTTTTTTTAAATAGCTTACATTTGTGAGCATCTCTCTGTCTAAGTGCATGGAGGGACCAGGATGGGCAACTCTGTTCTTGGCGTTTTGCCATTTCCTTACAGCACTACGCTTATCCAGACAGACAGCGCTGTTTTAGTAGAATAATGGATGATTCACACAAAAGTGGCCAGCTTCTCATTTCAATTTATTGGCAGCAAGTCGTCAGCGGCCATACAGCCAACTTTCTTCTCATGCAGGCAGAGCTCTTAGTATTACCTTAAAGGTTGAATGTGTAGTGTAGATCTCTGCCTACTTCGAACAGAAATAACCCAACAAGCAGTTCATACTGTTGCCCAGATCTCTTGGGGTCAAAGCCTGAAACTCCACTGTGTACTATATCCAAAGAAAGCATCAGCCAACTTGAGGTTACAGTCCTGACAGCTCCACAGTTTGCCATGTATGGAGGGGATGTAGGAAACATTTTCTCTCATTGTTTGTGGCTTCTGTATTGAATTACATTCAGTAAGGGAAGATTTTTCTGTCCACAAATTGTGTCATTTCACCAGTTCTACAATGACATTGGTATCTCTTATCTTTAGTTTAGTAAACCTGTGGTCTACACAAAATCGCATGCAATTTTGCCAGGTATCTTATTCAGCGCCGGTCTCTCTGGTCTAGAGGTTACCACGACTTTCTCCGTAATATTGCACTCTTGTAAGTAACGTGACGTTGCGCGAGACTTGGAAGCGGTTCTCTCCGCATTGGTAACTTACGGGGTATTAGAGCCGGTCGCTCAGAAAGCAATGGCAAACTACTGAGCTGTAATCTTGCCAAGAAATCAACAATCAGCTAAAAGATGCTGATGTTGACAGCGATGTCCTGTAAAGGATATGCGAAATAAAAAATCTTATTCAGCTAACCTTAATATCAACAATATCCCCACGCTTGTAGACGGCCATGTACCGCGACAGCTTGGTAACACCTTTTGTCCTGAACTTGCGAGCAAACATGTACCGCGTACCGCGGCGATAACCTTTGGGGTTTGTCATTTTTGTTTAATGCTGAAAAAGATATAAACAAAATAATCAAATAATTCTTCTCCTCTTTTTTTCATTGTAATTTATGGAATGTCATTGAAAGTCAGTTACAGCTATTTTTATAATTATGGTCATCTAGTCATCAAAACAAGGCACCAAATATGCAACTTCGCAACTCAGCATGCAACTATTTTAACATCACTTCTATATCATACACCTTTTAAAGAGGGGAGACTTTATTCGCAATCGAATTGCGAATAATACTGTGCATTATTCGCAACTGAACTTCGGGAATTAACAAACATGTCACAGCGTCTCCTCAATCAATTTTAGTTTGAGCCAGTAAGAAGGTGGTTAATTTAAATGGGAACGTTCACTGTTGCAAGTTTAATTCTGCTGAATTCTCCGTAATTTTCAATGAATCACCCATTCTTCTTACTTCTGTCCGTTCTTCTGGCATCCCGTTTTATTTTTATATTATGTTAGTCCTTTCTGGATGTTTCTTCTTCTTCGCGTTCATCCGGAGTGATTTTTTCAGATGTGATTGCGGTGTGTCTGGTTAGGCACCCTCGGGTCGAAACCCTCAGGCCAACACATCCGACTTTTAGAGTGCATTTTTGACCAGGTTAGCAATCCTGGGAGACTCTCACTTTTGTGGTACCGTCCACATCTCAGCTGGTCTAGTTGGAACAGTCGAAGACTACACGGTCATCCCTCAAGTGAAGGCAGGGACAGTCCATAGCATTTTCCGCCATCCTGGGTGGCTTCCATAATTGCAGAGCCGGTACATAACGCTCTGGTGCTGGGTTTACCGAGGGAATCGTCACGTCCTGCTCATGGCTGTTTTAATTCCTCACTTCAATATATTGGGCATTTCGCTCGCCCTGGGCCGTTCCTGCACAAACCAGTCAGCTCTGCGGTTGGTTTCCACTAAGCGAGTTTTCGGACATGTGCTTGTCCCTGTACCCATCAGAGCTGTTCCAGGCACGGCGGACATTCGGAAAACTACCTAGTCAGAGCTGTTCCGAACAAGAGCGGCATTCGGAAACTAGGTAGTCAGAGCTGTTCCTAGCACGAGAGACACTCGGACGTAATTGCGTAGTGTCAATTTTTAGTTTGCCACCCGTAGGACGACACTGCCGACTTCCGGCGGGCATTTTTTAATGAGGTTAACCTTCCTCTGGTTTCGAGGCACGTTAGACTGTTGTGATGTCGCCCACATCTCAGCTGGTCAAGATAGAACGACCAACGACATCGCGGTCGGCCCTCAAGGGAAGGCAGGGGCAGACAATGGGCAGTCCCTCGCTATCCAAGGAGGCTTCCATAATTGCAGAGCCGGCACATATTGCTCCGAGACTGGGCTCACCCGAGGAGTTGCCACGTCCTGCTCATGGCTGCTTTAGTTCCTCACTTCCATGTATTGGGCATCTCGCTTGCCACTGGTCGCTCAAGTGAGCTCCAGGAGCGGTCAGACTGCGGGCGACATCCACTCGGTAAGCTTTTGCTTTTGACTTTGGACCACGCAATAGGTTCGCTCGCCGTGCGTTCCATTTCGCGTTATTGAGACGTTTCTCCACTTTTATCTACTCTCTATGAGTTAGATACAGACAGTTTTCGTAACCATTTCCTTCGACTGGGGCATTTTACTGACTTTTTGTACTCGCTCTCGAGGTAGGCTACATGTGCTGCCGGCTCAGCACCTTACCTTCGTGCAGCAGTCAGTGAGAAACGGCCAGGCCATCTCATCCGGGAATCCAACATATCCCTCAGCTGAGAGCCTTCAAACAAGTGTCAGAACTGGGCATGTAGCTTGCTCAGTATCTCGATTCCAATTTTTCGGTAGGTGGATATCGGCCCGACTCTCAGATCCGAGGGTCTGTGGCTTAGAGGCGTTCAGCCTAAACCCTCGACAGAGAGCCTTAGAGTATTGTCCGAAACAAGAACTGCCTTCATGCGCCTGATTTAAACTTTTGACTGCTATCCTCAGTCTCCTGCAGAGCAGCAGGTTGTGTCTCTCTTAGTCTGGTCCCTATCCCATACGCTGTCCGATATGTAGTTTTCACCCATCGGCAAGCACATGGGGTCAACGGGACACTCAAGCTCCCCCACCACGGCAAGGTGGAGACACATCGGGGGAGTTCTGGATGTTTAAATATCAAGAATAATTTTCCAGAATTGGTATCTCCAATTATTAACTTTTAACAGGGCCTAATTAGGTGATTATGCTATTTGCGATATGCTGATTCAGGGGGGATATTTCATTTGGCAAATAAAATTCATATTAAACAAAGACATCTATTGGATCCATCGATTCTGACACTCGATCACTCTGTCGTTGCCTGGGGGGCTGCGTCCCCCGGCAGCTTCCACGGATCCATAGAGCACACTTTATTCACAAGCTTCTGAGTTCTATATTTTAGTTCATAATGTGTAATATTTTAAATTATAAAAATGAAAATAAAAAATATTGCTCCCCGGCGGGGAATCGAACCCCAGTCAACTGCGTGACAGGTGGAGATAGACACCACTATGCTACTGAGGACATGATTACTGAACAAGAATTAATAACATAGTCAAGCACATGTCCTGATGTCACGTGACCAGCAGCAATTGCAAATAAAGCTCAATATTATTCGCAATTCAATTGCGAATAATATTGACCTTTATTCGCAATTGCTGCTGGTCACGTGACGTGCGTGCGAATAATCACTTCGTTTAACAAAGACCATTAATCAACAGATCTGAGGAGGTGATGATAAATAAATGGTTTGCATATCCTTTACAGGACATCGCTGTCAACATCAGCATCTTTCAGCTGATTGTTGATTTCGCTCAGTAGTTTGCCATCGCTTTCTGAGCTGCCGGTTCACATACCCCGTACGTTACTGACGCGATTCAAACCACTGCTGATTCTCACCGTTGTCACATTACTTACGAGAGTATACGGGATTACGGAGAAAAGTTGCTAACCTCTAGGCCAGGAAGCCGGCGGAGGTGATGATAGTTCACCTCATATAAACAGGGAGTCTCTGTGGCGAAGTGGTCAAGCCGTTTGTCTCGTGCTCCGAAGGTTGTGGGTTCGATTCCGGGCCACGTCCTTTGGTTTACGAGTTAAATGTTTTGGAGACACCTGTGGATCGTCGCTAAAAGCTACGGAGTTCGTGCTTTGTGCGACGCTTTCCGTGCTGCGGAAAGAGGCCAAGCCATATGGGATAAAACCCGGTGCAATGAAGTCAACCTTGTCGACTTTTAATATAAACAACATTAGTAATCTAGCTGGATGCTCTAAGCATTCTCATGTTGCCAATATTGGCTTGGAGAGCATGTTTTCTGGAACGAAGTCTCTATTCGCAACCAAGTTGTGAGTAAATGAAGTCTCTATTCGCAACCAAAGGCTAGTTACGTGACATACGTGACATCATTGGGACATATGTTTGACTATATTATGCATTTGTGTTTAGCTTTCATCGTGGCCTCAGTAGTATAGCGCTGAGAATCTCTGCTTGTAACCGTGTTTCCGTGGTTAGATTCCCCACTGGTGAAATTTTTGTTCCCTTCATTTTTCAGAAATTAATTAAGTGAAAACGACAAGATAACCATGTTACAAAGACAGCTATTCGGCATTTTGACAAAATTAGCTAACTTACTGGTAACTGATAGTAATTATTTATCCACGACGCCTAACGGCATAGGTAGAAGGCAACAACAAAACCAACTTTTGGAATAAATGCCGTGGTTGATTTTGATGTCCTGTAAAAGACATCCAACTAACTGTACCTTCTGAAACAAACATGAATAGTCGCCGGGTCTGTAGTGAAGGGGTTATGAAAGAATTTTGTAATCCTGCATACCGCGTTCGAAACCTAGCTGCAGCGATTTGGAAGCAGACCGCCTTGCGTTGGTTTTCATACAGAGGTATTGAGTGCCGGTAGTTCAGAAATAAATGGCAAACTACTGAACGTAAACATGCCCGGAAATTTAAAAAACATGATTTGCCAAACCAAGCCATACATCAGTGTCCGGATTAATTCACGGAAATATCAAATATATCATGATAGGTATATAGGATATCTGAATTATTTGTTGTTTGTTCGCTTTGAACGCAAGAGTAGCCGATATACGTGCTACTATTACCATTGCCCCTCACCATCAGATAAACCCACTCAGACTTCAGGCAGGAGCAGACTTGGGCATTCCCCGCACATGGCTGCTTAATTGTATAAGTATAAGCTTCTACATTGGTTTGTTAGATGTATACTCACTGCATATTGTTTACGTATTTACCAGAGCTTGTTTCTATCTACTCTTGGTTGCGAATAGAGACTTCGTTTATTCGCAACCTGGTTGCGAATAAACTCTCCCTTTCTGGAAACATCATGTGCAGCCTATCGAGGTAGTAATCGCATCAAGAAATGATACAGAACTGACACAACAAATTGGTTAAGACATCTTGTGAGAATGAAGCCCACAGGTCACTGAATTGTTTTCAAAATAAAACTTCTTGTAATTGACCTTAGATGTAATGTTGCAAAGTATTCATGATTTCAAAATGTACAAGATTTTGTTTGTTGACAATGATAACCATTACAATGATTGTGTTGACATTCACATGTATGATGATGGTGTAGTAACACAAGCAAATTGGTTTCGGTTTTTCAATAATCAATATCACAATAGCCAAGTAATAGACTCCTGAGGCACACCTGACTTGTGCTTGTTGAAGTGTGCTACCTACTTTCACGGAGTTCAAGACAAGGTGATTCCTTACCAGTGTCTCTCACCATCAGGCGACTTCTGGGGTACTTGTAATTTACATCCTTAAGTCAACTGAGCATAGGGGTTGAACCCATTACCTCAGCACACTGGAAGTTCAAGAGTAAGTGCTCTCATTCTGCCATGCTGACCTCCACTCAGTCTGTATTTGTGTGTGAGACAGCAAGGCAAAGTCAGCCAAGTCCAGAGATCATCATCATATATAGATGCTTTGTTGTCAGAGACGTCCACTGAATTCATTTCTGGCAGTGCTTGCTGTTGTTTTCATAATCCAATCTACAGTCAGTAAGATGGGGGGAGGGGGAGAGGGGCTGCGTGGTCTCGAGGTATGGTGTCCGCCTCGAATGCTGGAGGTCCTGTGTTCAAGCCCCGGTGATGACCGGGATTTTTTTCTCATTGACTTCTGGTCTCCCCTGGTCTCTGGGTAGTGAAATTGGATGCCCGTGTGTATTGTTGCACACGTAAAAAATCCCTTGACAATTGGAAATCGAAAAAAGTAGCCTAACTAATGGCGCTGCCCGGACAAAATTTTGAGTTAAAAATCTATCGAAAGTATTTCAGGATTCTCGCCGGTGCTACGGAGTTCGTGCACTGAGCTGAGTTTCTCCAGACTCAGGTTTGAGTTAGGATAATGGAGCACCCGTGTGCCGTGATGACATGAGCATGATGTTGATTGATCCATCGACTAAAAGTCAATTAGAATAGTACAGCAAACAAAAGGCAAAGGCATCTGTCTCACCCCTGTTCTTATTTTGGATGTCAGTGTCAGTTTTCCGTCAACACGGACGACTCGTACTAAAATTCCTGGTAGATTTCGTTTTAGGTTAGACTACCGACTACTCAGCGACTCTAGCACTAGCCGTCACGTGTTTTCGCATGCAGCTAAAACGTAATGTGCAAACAAATATGCTTATTTAGCCTTATATTGCTTTTATTATACACACTGGACATGTGTGATAAACTTAAGTATTTATATAGCACGTGTACTGTACATAGTTTCAGTCTTATGATCTTATTTGCCAGCCCAGATGAGCAATGCGGTTATCGATAATAGGGAACTACGTTAAAATAGTCCTTCCGAATTGTATGTGATCCATTTAATGTGTTAATAATAGACGATTTATTGCAGAATTAATTATTCATGTTGCAGAATTACAAAAATAACTCTAGCTAGCTCAGAAACACGATTTTAGTAAATCTACAGTAAAATGTGTACTCGCCTGTCCGTTAGTCCAGCCAATCTCAATGAAACCTAGATCGGAAAAGGACCGGTGTATGTCCAAATTGTCATCTAGTCCATAATTCCCTAGTCATCATTATCATGTAACTTGAAGAGTGGCGTAGGAGTTCAAGTCTCTCCACAGATTTCGGTTATTGAAATTGCAGTTTGTTGTTGTTTATCCTATGCTAAGTTATCTATTTGTGACATTCCTGCATGCCATTGCCTTAGGCCAATAGGAGTCTCCGTAGCGAAGTAGTCAAGCCGTCTGACTTGGGCTCCGAAGGTTGTGGGTTCGATTCCTGGCCGCGCCCTTCGGTTAACGAGTGCATTTTTTCGGAGACTCCAAAGGGGGCCGTCGCTGGAGCTACGGAGTTCGTGCTTTGTGCGACGCTTTTCGCGCTGCCGAAAGAGACTGAGCCATATGGGATAAAACCCGGTGCAATGAAGTCGACCCTGTCGACTTTTAAGACTTAGGCTTAGTGTTCTTTGACCGTATATTGAAATAAAAATGGCATTGGAGAGCATCGTGACGACTAGAAAGGTCAACGGTAGACAGTAGATTAGACACTAGGAGAGCTGCCAACTTAACATACCACCAAAAGAAAAGAATGATCAAATCAATCAGAAAGCCTCCAAACCTTACTCAAGACGACTACCACGTTATGGACAGATCAGAACAGGTCATTCTTCTGCGCCTCAGAACAGGACACAATAGATTACGCAACCACTTGTATACAAAATTCAAGATTGGTGACTCAGCCATGTGCACATGTGGTTTGGCGTCGCAGACAGCAGAGCACATACTCCAGGATTGCCCAAACTACAACATATCCAGGCGAACCTTCTGGCCTACAGAGACAACAATACTCCAGGATTGCCCAAACTACAACATATCCAGGCGAACCTTCTGGCCTAGAGAGACAACAGTGGAAGATAAACTCTATGGACCGCTGAATGAACTAAAAAAGACTGTTAGATTCATACAAGAGACGACATTGCAGTTGTAGACATGTTTCAAGCGAACGAAAGAAGAAGAACAATCCGAGACCAAATAAGAAATTATGTTGACAGACAGACAATATGATCAAAACATTGCGCCACATACATTGAAAGAGAGAAAATCAAATGGCTTGACCATCTCGCTAGAATGCAACACCATCAACTACCAGCACTGGCCCTACACCAAAAATCAACTGCGACGAGAGCAACAAAACGACCGAGAAGAAAATGGATTGACGACATCAACGACATTGTACAATCACAAGGAAAGGCACCCATCGGGTGCTGGAGCGCCAATTATCCCCCCCCCCCCCACCCACGACACTTGACGGCAAAAGTGGAAGAATATGATGATAGGGATGATGCTCCTTTGGTATGCCTATCCACTTTCCCTGCCAATAGCTACGAGACCAGTAAGTAATTACGCCTTACATGGCTGACATTTATCCGTGCATGCCCTAAGTAAATATACTCAATGTGTGTAATTGTGTACTCAGCACCCAAAAGATCCGTCACTGAGTTCTAACACCTGTTCTATCGGCTGTGTTCTTCCTTATGTAGAGGATGTGTGTGGATGAATGTGTGTGTGTGTGTGTGTTTTTTGTGTGTGTTTTTTTTCCGCTCGCTCGCTTTGAACTCAAGCGTAGTCCATAAACACTATTTATAGTAGTGGTGGACTGAATTTTGCGTGTGGATTAGCTTTCCATATTAACAATATCCCTCGCCATCAGGCGAACCCACTCCGACTTCAGAGGTACTTGTAATTTACGTCCCCAAGTCAATAAGTCAAGGACGACAGGCCAACATTTGAGTCAAGTTGTCCGGTGTAGGGGTTGAACCGCTAACCTCGGCATCAACACACAAGATGTTTAAGAACACGTGTTCTTATCCATTCCGCCATGCAGACCTGCGGAAGGGTGTGTGTGGGAGGATGTGTATGGAAGGGTGTGCATGGAAGGAGAGGTGGCTGAGATCTTACGTCCCTATGTAGAGGATCTGTGTGGAAGGAAAGAGCAGTGGCTGAGTGCCAAGTAGCAGGTGTATTTTTTTAAAATTAGATTTTGTGTGTGATTGATAGGAGACCATACCGTCGTATTAGCACAACATATGACTCATTGCGTCTGCACTGCTACTTGTCAGGGTAGACTAATCGACAACAGTTGAAAATGATGTAACAGTTTAAAATGATAACATCATTTTCAAAGGGGAGAGGGCATACTGCCAAGTAGCATGTGTGACGCAATAAGATAAATTAGAAAATATCAGAGAATCCCAAAACCAAAATGCTAAGAAATCCAAGCACATGACGTGTCAACGGAGAAACGTCACCAAAGATTGTTAACAACAACAAAAACAGACGGACTTGGGAGATTCTTCGGAGCGGCAGCTCATGTTGAATTGGGAAATATCGGTTGGCTAAGCACAGGCTTTATATCGCATTAGTGGCTGAATTAGTAATTGGCATGGACGAAACAATCTGTGGATACAACGTGCATCGAAGCCACAAATAAACAGGCAGACAAACGCAGAATCTCGATGTCTGAAAATTGGCAGAAAGGACATTGCGAGGATAGAGAGAAGGACGCCGTGTGGACGGGCAAGGACATTGTTTAGAACTCGAGTACAGATGGCTTTGGACATGTTACTAATATTAATTATAATTGTAATACTGCCCGCCTGGTCAGAACAGGCACAGTATGTTATTATTTATTATTGTCGTTCCAAGCCTGAGCATTGCGGAAAATAAACGCCGTTTCAACTTTCAAAGTCCATTGGAGTAGATTTCCTTCTTCAGTTCAGCTTTGGCTGATTTTGGTGACTGTTGTTTACGAGCCGTGTTTGAATTATATTATTTACCCCGAGACGTCCCTATGTTGAGGATGAGTGTGGAAGCAAGGAGCAGAGGCTGAGATCTTACGTCCCTGTGTAGAAGATGTGTGTGGAATGGTGTGTGTGTGTGTGTGTGTGTGTGTGTGTTTGTGTGTGTTTGTGTGTGTGTGTGTGTGTGTGTGTGTGTGTGTGTTTGTGTGTGTTTGTGTGTGTGTGTGTGTGTGTGTGTGTGTGTGTGTGTGTGTGTGGATAGAGCAGTGGCTGAATTCTTACGATGTCCTCCTCAGGCTCAGAAAAATACCGGGTTCGACTCCAGACTCCATGATCTCTTGGGTAGTGAGCTCGGACACCTAATCTTCTCGGATAAGGGCAAACAAGAACATGTCGCCGTGGCAAAACTGTTAGGAAAAACAAACCTACCCACGGGGAGACAGAGCCGTAACCTTGGATGGAATCTATCTAGAACAGTGGTTCTCAACCGGTTGGGAATTTCCACCCCTACCCCCACCCCCTGGGGATGGGGATTTTAGGGTTTACATTTATTTGATATTGTTTTTCTCTCCATACTTTACGGTTCTGTACTTCTCGCTCTTCTGAATTTCGTTTTCTAACGTAAGTAGACTTGCAAATCACGTTTTATGTAGACGTCTAGACATGTTCTAGTATGTGTTATTAAATTTAGCCTCCATTGTTACGTATATTGTGTAGGGGCGCGGTTGGAGTGGGAGATTTTATATACAGGAAATACGAAAATCGGGGGAAGGGGGAGGGCTCTGACGTATCTCCACCTTGTCGTGGTAGAGGGGCTTGTGTGTTCCAATGACCCCAAGAGCCATGCCGACGGTAGCACAGCTACATGACAGATCAAGGGATAGGAACCAGACCAAGAGAGACACACACCTGCCACCCTGCAGGCAGACTGGGGACAGGTAGTTTTTCTTCTTCTTCTTTTGTTCGCTTGAAATATGTCTATAACTGCAATGTTGTCTCTTGTATGAATTTATCTGTCTTTTTTAGTTCACTCAGAGGTCCATTGTCGTCTCCCTAGGCCAGAAGGTTTACCTAGATATGTTGTATTTTGGGCAGTCTTGGAGTGTGTGCTCTGCTGTCTGCGTCGCCAATCCACACGTGCACATGGCTGATTCACCAATCTTGAATTTTGTATACATGTGGTTGCATAATCTATTGTGTCCTGTTCTGGGTCACAGAATAATGACTTGTTCTGGTCTGTCCATAACGTGGTAGTCATCTTGAGCAGGTTTTGGTTTCTTTCTGACTGATTTGATCATTCTTTTCCATGATGTCACAAATCAAAATTAATCGTTATGGTGCTAATCCCGTGAAGTCCCATCAGGCGGTGATAGTGCCGGGCCCCCTGCCTCGAGGGGGTCCACCCATGACTACTGGTGGTCGCCTTCCCCTGTGCTGTGGAGTCAAGGCACAGAGGAGTAGGTTAAGAGCTATTGACCAAATACCCCGGACACTCAACATACTACAATGGAATGCCGAAGGAGTTTACAAGAAGAAAGACTCCATAACACAGCGTCTTCATAAAGATAGAATAGATGTGGCATGCATTCAAGAGACACACCTCAACGCCAATCGCACATTTTCAGTCGAGGGATATCAGGCCACACGTTTCGACCGCGAAGGACACAAAGGAGGAATTGTAATACTTACAAGAAATACAATACCTTGCAGCGAAGTATCTGTGATCTCTGACAACCAAACGGAAATTATAGGTGTTGATATAATGATAAAGGACGTGAAAATAAGAATCTACAATCTCTATAGCCCAGCAGATAAGGACCTTACACTCTCAAACATGAAAATAACTGACACAAACTGCATTATTGTCGGAGACTTTAATAGCCGTTCAGAAAGATGGGGATACCCAGATACTGACAAAAGAGGAGATGAATTGGAGGACTGGGAAATAGACTCAAATCTCCATATACTCAACAAAGCGGATGACACACCGAGCTTCTACTCCAGAAGATGGCTTACCACTTCTACTCCAGACTTAGCTTTCTGCACAGGAGACATCCTCCACAAAATCGATCGCCATGTGCTGGACCAATTAGCAGGTAGTGACCACAGACCAATCAAGCTTGTAATGAATATGGAGTATGTTCCACAGGAGCAAAAGCCCTTGCCCCGCTGGAATTACAAACGAGCAGATTGGGACAGATTTGCCATACTAACAGACAAATATTGTGAAAACATAAATACACGATATGGCAACATAAAGCAAATGGTGGAAAGTCTAAACAGAGCGATAATACAGGCAGCCACTGAGTCCATTCCAAGAGGAGCGAGGAAAAATTACAAACCATACTGGACTTGAAGAACTACAAAGTTTGGAGGACAAAGTTGAAGATGCCAGGAAGACAGCAGAGAGAGAACAAACAACTGAAGCGAACATCTCTCTCAAAGCCATCTCAGCAAAATATAAAAGTACAGTAAATCAAACAACAAGAGATTGTTGGAGGGAGAAGACAGAAAACCTGAATTTTGACAGGGATGGAAACAAACTATGGAAACTAGTGAAAGCCATGAACAATGAAGGACCTAGAAACAAACAAATAACAATTAAGCAAGGAAATGCCTTGCTTACAGGAAAAAAAGGCTGCAAATGCACTAATGGAACACTATGCAAATGCAAACCACATTGATATTACAACCGAACAGAAGAAAGCAATCAAATGACAAACAGATACATCATAGAAATACAGAGACAGCAGCAGAATATATGATGGCAAATCTAACAATGGAAGAAATGGAACAGGCAATGAATACCCTAAAAAAGAAGAAATCACCAGGAAAGGATGGAATCACTAAATGAAATGCTAATAGGACTAGGCACCAAGGCAAAGAAGAAACTACTAGCAGTCCTAAATAACAGTTGGGAGAGAGGAATAGTCCCACAGGCATGGAAGGAAGCTATACTAATACCAGTCCCAAAGAAAGGAAAAGACATGGAAGAACCAAATGGCTATCGACCTATCAGTCTACTTAGCTGTGTAGGAAAATTAATGGAACAATTATCAATGGCAGGCTAACATGGCATCTGGAAGAAAACAAACTCTTAACACCACACCAAGCAGGATTAAGAAAGTACAGATCCACTGAAGATCAAATAACCTATATAGCTCAGGAAATAGAGGATGCCTTCCAAGAGAAAAAGCACACACTAGCAGTCTGGATAGATTTAGAAAAAGCATTTGATAAAGTATGGAAGGAAGGACTGAAAGTAAAACTTGCAAAAAATGCATGTTTGTGGGAAAATGTATAAATGGATCAGCCACTACCTTGAGAACAGAACTGCCAGGACAAAAGTACAAGGACAAACAAGCAAAATGATGCTGTTGGAGCAAGGTGTCCCCCAAGGAGGAGTTCTTTCACCAACATTATTCCTAGCATATATAAATGACATCACAGAAAATTTTCCAGCCAGAGTACACACATCCTCCTTTGCAGATGACCTAGCCATATGGACATCTGAAGAATATATTAGTACAGCTAACAGCAGAATACAGCAAGCCTTATTAGCGCTAGAGGACTGGTCAAAATCATGGCTAGTGAAGATAAGTGAGGAGAAAACAACATGCACAGTGTTCTCCCTCTCAAATAAAACTCAGCAACCTAAGCTGGTATTGAATGGAAATATATTGCGCCATGAAGAAAATCAAAACTATCTAGGAGTCACCTTTGATCGTCGCCTGACATGGAAGACACAGGTTGAGAAAAATCGAACAAGAGCAAGGCAGAGAATGGCAATCATGAAAAAGCTTGCTGGTACAACGTGGGGAGCAGATGAGAAAGTTCTCAAGAAGTTATATACTGGACGGGTGAGGCCAGTACTGGAATATGGCATTGCAGCTTGGGCAACAGCAGCTAAGTCAAACTTTAACAAAATAAGTAGAGTCCAAAACCAAGGAATGCGAATCATAACTGGAAGCCTGAAGACAACGCCTATTAATGAACTAGAAAAGATCACTTGTTTACAACCAATGCAGGACAGAAGAGATAGCAGAGACCAGCAACAAGCAGAAAAATTTAGAAGATTGACAGACCACCCTATGTATAACAGGTTTAATGGTTTTGGAAAGGGAAGACTGAAGCGTAGCAACTTTGTAGAAACTACAAAACGAAAGATTAGGGCAGATCCCATACTTAACATATCAACAGTCAAGCCCATTTACAATGCACACAACTTCCCAGCTTGGAGACAGCAGCAACTGCCTGAGATGATAGAAAACATTCCTGGTATTGAGAAAAAGAACACTCAGGATGAAACCGAAAGAAGAAAAATAACCATCAACTACATAAAAGGACATTACCCAAGCAGCAATTGGACCCATGCATATACAGATGGATCAGCCAAAGATTCAATTAAAAATGGAGGAGGAGGAATTCTCCTTAATTTAAAAAATGGAGTGATAAAAACACAGTCAGTGGCAACTGGAAAATTTTGAAGTAATTTCAAAGCGGAGGTAGAGGCTTTGAAAACTGCAGCAGAAATGCTCTTGATGGAGGAAAATAAAGAGAAGCAAATAGCTATCTTCACAGATGCAAAGTCAGCTGTCTCAATACTGAAGAGCAAAAACAGCACAGAACTAGCTGACCTAAGAGCAGCACTCCATGGTCTATGCCAGAAATCCAAAAACGTTGTAATACAGTGGATCCGATCACATTGCAGTATACCTGGAAATGAAGAGGCTGACAGACTGGCAAAAGAGGGTGGACTTCTTCTTCTTCTTCTTCGTTCATCCGGAGTTTTGTTTTTCCGGATGTGATTGCGTTGTGCCTGTTTACAGCAGAGCTGCGTTCTTGCGCCGGTAGGCCGACACATCCGACTTCTGCGGGCATTTGTTGACCGGGTTAACCTTCCCGGGGGTTTCTTAGGACGTTTGACTCTCACTGTTGTGGTGTTATCCCTGTCATAAGTCGGGGTGCCCCACCGGCTAGATTAAAATATTATTCACTGGCGAGCAACCCTAAATAGTCAGAAACTGACTAGGGACAAAATCTATATGGCTGAACTACAGATTAAGCCCTGAATATCCAACGTACAGCTCTAAGTGGCTCGTTACAAAATTGAAATGAACTGAGCTGAATATTCGCCAAGGAATAGGAAAGAGAAGGTTAGCTAAGATAGATTTTTAAGTCTGAATTAAAGTTTAAGGACAACTATCCTAGTACAGGTTTTTCTCCCTGACTGCTCCTTTCCTTGGTGTGTAAGTGAACCCCCACCAATGTACACAACATCACGTATGCACAATTGGAATTAAAATATAACGAGAGAACTATGAGTTACAATACTACAACATTTATTTACTAATCATAACAATAGACATAGGATGATTGTCAATATGAGGATGATGAAATCATATACATATTGATATTGATGACAAACATTACGTAACTTTTACTTGTTACTTGATCTATCTGGATCTGTGGTCCAGATCCCCACTCTCCAGTAGACAACAAAAGAAACAGCTTGCCGGTATTCTGACGAATCTGGTCAGTCCTAGCTCTACCTAGTCTTCACTCTATCTTGAGATCTACAACATAGGTGCTCCTTGTGAGAGCTTGAAAGAAAGTCAAGAATGTGTTATATCAGTTCTACATCAGCGCAATCCTAATTAAAACATATCATAACACAAACATATACAATGACCAGTCTGGCCAAGTTTATCTTCCAGCTCTACTGTGCTCACCATCCTCCTTCTCCCTACTGTCTTTAGTCTGGGACGGGCTTTTCAATTGTCTCACACGCCTGTAATGATTACATTTCTGCCGCCCCATGTCCATGTCGCTAATACAGAAATTGTGTGTCATACAGCCGCTCCGTCCAAAGTTAGTTTAGCAGCTCACAGGGTCGGTAAGGGTATTATAACAATGCCTGATCATCCGGGCTTACAAGCCGTGACCAGTAGCTGTGCCAGGTTTCCATGCATTACCGTGGACGCACGCCCACAATACACTGAGAAAGTTTAGCACCATATACACTATACCAATTGTGGGTAATGTCTGTACCATTACACCTCTGCTTCCAACACAATCATTGGCCAATGTGCCAATGCACAGACAATAGCATAACACTTCATATTGGTAGGTTTGCATATGACAAATCAATATATCAAACATCCAATACACATAAACATATTGATTAAACTAGACATATTATGATAATTTAACATCATAGCATAATGCACTAGTTAAGTTTGTATGTATACGAAATGAGACGTATATACACAAAAAGAATATGTACGAAGCATATTCCTAGCATCGTATATTCATATGAAATTACACATACATACATCCAACATATACATAAACATATTACTTCAAGATGGACATCTAATGATACTCAACATAATAGCATCAGGCATTATTAATGAGTACTAATATTGTATAGCTACAAAATGAGATATACAACAAGTCTAATTGAAATTACCACACAGACCAGCTATATTTGCTGAGCTGCCCGGTTTAATCATCACTTAGTTACTGCTGTTGTAAGAATTAAATAAATAGTCAGTTGACTATATTCTGTACAACAAATGCACACACCAAAAAGCAACTAGGATAGTGTACAAAGAAATGACAAGCATCTACCAAGACACCTAAAGGTATACCCAGACAATGATATGCCTTTCACAAGTTTCTACTTCTCAGAAGAGTAATACATGAAGCACAATGATATTGAACACAGAACTTAGAAAGAACACTCAAGTAACCTACGCCAAAGATAGTTCTTGCAATAACCTAGATCAGATATAGACTGAAAATCACTAACTAAGAAATAACTTTTGTAGTGAAATCTAACATAATAATCCTGCATATGACTACAGACATTGAGCTGGCTGCCTACCTGTTCTGAAGTCAGACTTAATCTAAAAGGAAAAAGTCTAGCCGGGGTTTTTATACCTAGCCTAGCAGTAGACACTTATCTCCCCGGAATTCCATTCATAAATTCTTATCTCCTCCTGACGTTACTTGCAATTATCTCCAAGTCTGTCCAGTCATAAAAATTCTTTCTGCATGCACACTAGCCTTCACACCTGTGGGTCTGACCATTATTAGCAACCTGAGTCTTATCAGTGATTTCACACTTGCTACAGGTAATTGCCTTTATTCACCCAATGGCCCAGTTCATTGTTGATTCAGCCAGGGTCTACCTGGGCAAGAAGGTGCCAATGTGTCTGTGTGGTGTCATAGCCCGTCTGGGTCAGCAGTTTTCCAAGGTGTAGACTAATTTAAATTATCTAGTTGTGTCCGTCTCAAGTATCCCATTTTACTTGCCATCTGGTTCCAAATTGCTGTATGTAGCCGGGGCGCAGTGTTGGGGTGAGCGCCCAACATTGCTTAAATACCCCAATGGCTCGTGAATACATAACCTCTGCAGCAAAAGTCCAACTCCTGGCCTTCACGTGGCGGAACTGTTTTAACTAACAGGAGAAGGGGCGACGGCGAGTATCTGGCGCCGGAAAATAACCAGTGTGCTCTAGATGTGTATACACATACATGCATGTGCAGACACGCGTGTGCGTGTGTACACATCTAAACTCGAGTGAGACCACAGTCTGCTCTAGCAAAGGAAAGGTGCTGAAGACGGAGACAACCAGCCAGGAGGCGCACCACAGAAATCAGGATGCCACGCAATTACGCAAAATGGAATATGTCGACTGCTGCTAAACGTTATGGTGCTCGCCCTGCTTAGGACCCCCAGGCAGGTGCAGTGCCGGGCCCTATGTCTCGAAAGGGTCCAACCCCAACTACTGGAGGTCCTTCTCAGATGTCCTGTTGAGCCAGGGGACATGAGAATAGAACAGCTGGCCATACTAAACTAAGACTTAAAATAATGCACTGGAATGCGGAGGGAGTCAGCAACAAAAAAGTAGAATTAGAAAACATCCTGGACAAAGAAAAGGTAAGCATATGTTGCTTGCAAGAAACTCACCTCAACGAAAATATAGCCTTCAAAATCAGAGGCTACCAGTGTTACCGATCTGACCGAAAGGACAGGCGAAAAGGTGGGATACTTACCCTTGTAAAAAATAACATCACTGCTTCCCAAATCGAAGTCTATATGGAAGGGGCTGAGTATCAGACACTTAAACTTAAAACAGGCTATACAGACCTACATCTGATCAATTACTACTGTCCAAGTGACCGTCCACAGGCACTGGACACACTACCATTAACAGAAAAAATGATTGTGTGCGGCGATTTCAACAGCCACTCGCAGAGTTGGGGCTATGATCACATGGACCAGAGAGGAGAGAGACTGGAAGACTGGCAGGATGAGAATAGATTCATCTTGGTTAACAAGCCGTCCGACCCACATACTTTCTACTCGAGATCATGGCACTCTACAACTACACCTGACCTGGCTTTTCATTCACCAGACCTGGAGTGGAACATTACACGAATTGTTGGGAAACAACTAGGTGGCAGTGACCATCGACCAGTCTTTCTAACTGTAGAAAATGAGCTTGTAAGTGAAAGCAGCACCCTCTCGAGGTGGAACTACAAGAAAGCAGACTGGGCAGTGTACAAGCATCGCACCAGCATACTGGTTAGAGACCTGAACACTGAGAAAGACATAAATAAAGTAGTTGAAGAGTTTGGGAAATGCATACTACAGGCAGCGCGAGAAACAGTACCAAGAGGAGCCCGTAAACAATATAAACCCTACTGGAGTAGTGAACTGGAACAGTTGCATAATGATGTGGAAGTATGTAGAAAGCAAGCAGAGGCCACACCCAGCCAAGAGCACCACAATAAATTCCAGCATGCAAAAGCCAAATTTCAAAGGGCCAAGCTGCAGGCTAGACGGAAAAGCTGGCAGGAAAAAACAGAGTCTCTGAACTTTGAAAGAGACACAAGGAAATTGTGGAAGCTAATAAAACAACTTAACGATGAGGGCACAGGGAGAAACTCAAAAATTGCACTACATAAAGATGGAAACATCTTAACAAGAAAGCAAGCAGCTGACCATTTTGCGGACTCATTCGCACAAGATAACAATATCAAAATCAGTCCAGAGAAACAACAAGAGATTCAAGAGAAACGGCAACATACAGGACAGAAGGAAATAGTACATGAGGTTCTGGAGGCACCCATCACAATCAGCGAACTGGAGCTAGCCATATCAAAACTGAAAATGAGAAAGTCACCAGGAGCTGATGGTATCTCCAATGAAATGATCAGGAACCTAGGAACAGAGGCCAAAGCAAAGCTGTTGCAGATCTTCAATAACAGTTGGACCTTAGGCAGTGTTCCACAAGCCTGGAGAGAAGCAATCATGATACCCCTCCTAAAATCAGGGAAAGATAGTTCCATTGCCTCTAGCTACAGACCAATTAGCCTCACCAGCTGTCTCTGCAAAACACTGGAGCGCATCATCAATCACAGACTGCAGTGGTACATTGAAAGTAAAAACATCCTTGTGCCACAGCAGGCTGGCTTTAGACAGTGCTACTCTACGGAAGATCAGACAACCTACCTCTCTCAAGAAATTGAGGATGCATTCCAAGAGAAGAAGCTGGTGCTTGCGGCATGGATAGATTTGAAGAAAGCCTTTGACAAAGTCTGGAAAGAAGGTCTGATGAATAAACTGAGAAACTACAAAGTCAATGGAAGAATGTACAAATGGGTGAAAGCATACTTGCACAACAGAAGAGCCCGAGTACAGATAGACGGGCTAAAGAGCAAGAAAGTACTACTGCGTCACGGAGTTCCCCAGGGCGGAGTCTTGTCCCCCACACTCTTTCTAATCTTCATCAATGATCTCGTTGCTAATCTACCGCATGGAATTAAAGCCGCAATGTATGCCGATGACCTGGTTCTATGGAGCACAAATGAACATGCATCAGTGGCCACCAGAGTACTACAAAGAGCTGTAGATACATTTGTTGCATGGGCAAATAGATGGTGTGTCAGCATAAACACTGACAAGTGCAGCACCCCCCTATTTACCCTCTCTCCAAAACAAAAGGCAGGGACCATCCAGATAAATGGAACACCCCTACGAGAAGATAAAGAACCAACATACCTTGGAGTAACATTTGATGGCAGGCTGACATGGAGAAAGCACATCAACAAAGCAGTAGCAAAAGCCAGAAGGAAAATAGCCATCCTGAGAAAGCTAAGTGGAACCACATGGGGAGCCAGTGGGAAAATACTTAGCAAAGTTTATCAACAGAGCATACGACCACACCTGGAATACGGGTCAACTGCATGGTGTTCGGCAGCAAAAACCACACTACAAGAGCTGGACAAAGTGCAAAATCAAGCACTTAGAGTCACCACAGGAGGGATGAGATCAACCCCTATAGTGGAAATGGAGAAGATGGGGAGGACACAAGCACTGAGTGAGCGCAGAGATACGAAAACGCTAATACAAGCAGAAAAGTTCCTCAGCTTGCCAGGCCACCCTATGAAGAACAGATTTGAAAACCTAGCTATGGGGCGGTTGAAAAGAAGTAGTTTTATCCACCAGGCCAAACGACTCTGCAGAGAAACCACCGATCTGCCCACAGTTGGTATCCCCCTAACAACTATTCCAGAGCGAACTCCGTGGAAAGATGAGCATAGACTATCATTACAAATCCAGACAAAAGTGAGAGGAATATTTGACAAGGAAGATCAGAACAGTGTGCAGCGCAGAACAGCCACTCTCAGCTTCCTTGATGAAGAATACCCACAGGACCTCTGGATCCGAGTCTACACAGATGGGTCAGCACAAAATGCTGTTCGAAATGGAGGAGCGGGAGTGTACATAGAATACCCAAATAATACCAGGGACACAGCTAGAGTACCGACAGGAAAGTACTGCCATAACTACGATGCTGAAATTGAGGCAATCAAGATAGCAACAGAGAAATTACTAAATACCAGCAATGGTACACAACCTGTGGTGCTATTGACAGATGCAAAATCAGTACTCGAGGCGCTCCTGTCTGGGAAATTGCCAGTACTAAGGACACTACTTTCTGAACTTAGCAGTCAGCATAAGGTCACCATACAGTGGATACCATCCCACTGTGGAGTACCCGGGAACGACAGAGCTGATCAACTTGGCTAAGGAAGGAGCCAAAGAAGAACAGCCTGATGTGCCTGTAACATACCACCAAAAGAAAAGAATGATCAAATCAGTCAGAAAGCCACCAAAACCTGCTCAAGATGACTACCACATTATGGATAGACCAGAACAAGTCATTATTCTGCGCCTCAGAACAGGGCACAATAGATTACGCAACCACATGTATACAAAATTCAAGATTGGTGAAACAGCCATGTGTACATGTGGATTGGCGTCGCAGACAGCAGAGCACATACTCCAAGACTGCCCAAAATATAACATATCTAGGCAAACCTTCTGGCCTAGAGAGACGACAGTGGAGGATAAACTCTATGGGCCGCTGTGTGAACTGAAAAAGACAGTTCAATTCATACAAGAGACAGCATTGCAGTTATAGACATATTTCAAGTGAACGAAAGAAGAAGAAGAACTTGCCATCTGCAAGCTTACGTCATGGCTAGCGGCTTTTTGTGAATAATCTTACCTCACGACTAGATAGCCTTGGAGTAGCGTGATTAATTCATTCTTTCTCAATTTGGCCTCTCAAATTTGGAGACCGAGAAAAATATTCTGGGATGTTAAGGCGGCATTCCACGACAATCCCCCATCCTAGCTGGCCCATATAGAACAGCCAAAGATCCTGGTCAACCCTCAAGGGAAGGCAGGGGCAGACCATGGGCATTCCCCGCCATCCAAGGAGGCTTCCATACTTGCAGAGCCGATACATAGCGCTCTGATACTGGGCTCACCCAAGGAATCGTCACGTCCTGCACATGACTGCTTAGCCTCACTTCCGTATATTGGGTCTTCCGTTCACCATAGGCTGTTCTTCCGGAAACCAGAAGTATGCAGTCTGCAGATGACATCCACACAGTGAGCTTTCGATTCAGACTTTCCATGTAATGGATTTGCTATCCAAGTAATATTCCATTTCGTGCCACTAGGACACTTTTCCACCTTTTATGAAGCCCACACAGTGGGCTTTTGATTCGGACTTTCCAAGTAATGGATTTGCTATCCAAGCAATATTCAATTTCATGCCACTAGGACACTTTTCCACCTTTTATGAAGCCCACACAATGGGCTTTTGATTCGGACTTTCCTCGTAATGGATTTGCTATCCAAGCAATATTCCATTTCGTGCCACTAGGACACTTTTCCACATTTTATGAAGCCCACACAGCGAGCTTTCGATTTGGACTTTCCACATAATGGATTTGCTATCCAAGCAATATTCCATTTCATGCCTCTGGGTCTTCATGCACCTTTAGATGTCAACCTGTATGTAGTTTAAGTAAACTGCGGTCAACTTTAGCTTGTTGATATCTCCATAGAGCTTGTCCTCAAATGGAGCAGGTGTGGGCCAAAATATCTTTCTCTGTTCTGCATACGTTGGGCAATCCTGCAGCAAATGTTTTGATGTCATTTTTCCAGTTCTACAATTACATTCATCGGTATCTCCTATCTTTAGTTTATTGAACAAGTGGTATTTCAGCCTGTTATGTCCTGTGCGGAGTCTGAAGATTGCTACTTGTTCTCTTCGGTCGAGTTTGTAATATGCATCATCCTTCTGATGGCCTGGATGCTCTGATTCCCATTTGGTTCTATAAGTGCTTTTTATCAACCTCTTTGCCTCATTATAGGTTATGTCTATGTCAGGCTGTGGTAGTCGTCCGCCCTCTTTTGCCAGTCTGTCAGCCTCTTCGTTTCCAGGTATACTGCAATATGATGGGATCCACTGTATTACAACTTTTTTGGATTTCTGGCATAGACCATGGAGTGCTGCTCTTAGGTCAGTTAGTTCTGTGCTGTTATTGCTCTTCAGTATTGAGACAGCTGACTTTGCATCTGTGAAGATAGCTATTTGCTTCTCTTTATTTTCCTCCATCAAGAGCATTTCTGCTGCAGTTTTCAGAGCCTCTACCTCCGCTTTGAAGTTACTTGAAAATTTTCCAGTTGCCATTGAATGTGTTTTTTTCACTCCATTTTTTAAATTTAGGAGAATTCCTCCTCCTCCATTCTCTATTGAATTTTTGGCTGATCCATCTGTATATGCATGGGTCCAATTGCTGCTTGGGTAATGTTCTTTTATGTAGTTTAGGGTTATTTCTCTTCTTTCGGTTTCATGCTGAGTGTTCTTTTTCTCAATACCAGGAATGTTTTCTATCATCTCAGGCAGTTGCTGCTGTCTCCAAGCTGGGAACTTGTCTGCATTGTGTATGGGCTTGACTGTTGATATGTTTAGTATAGCATCTGCCCTAATCCTTCGTTTTGCAGTTTCTACAAAGTTGCTAAGCTTCAGTCTTCCCTTTCCAAAACCATTAAATATGTTGTACATAGGGTGGTCTGTCAATCTTCTAAATTTTTCTGCTTGTTGCTGGGCTCTGCTATCTCTTCTATCCTGCATTGGTTGTAAACAGGTGATCTTTTCTAGTTCATTAATAGGCGTTGTCTTCAGGCTTCCAGTTATGATTCGCATTCCTTGGTTTTGGACTCTACTTATTTTGTTAAAGTTTGACTTAGCTGCTGTTGCCCAAGCTGCAATGCCATATTCCAGTACTGGCCTCACCCGTCCAGTATATAACTTCTTGAGAACTTTCTCATCTGCTCCCCACGTTGTACCATCAAGCTTTTTCATGATTGCCATTCTCTGCCTTGCTCTTGTTCGATTTTTCTCAACCTGTGTCTTCCATGTCAGGCGACGATCAAAGGTGACTCCTAGATAGTTTGGATTTTCTTCATGGCGCAATATTTTTCCATTCAATACCAGCTTAGGTTGCTGAGTTTTATTTGAGAGGGAGAACACTGTGCATGTTGTTTTCTCCTCACTTATCTTCACTAGCCATGATTTTGACCAGTCCTCTAGCGCTAATAAGGCTTGCTGTATTCTGCTGTTAGCTGTACTAATATATTCTTCAGATGTCCATATGGCTAGGTCATCTGAAAAACTCCTCCTTGAGGGACACCTTGCTCCAACAGCATCATTTTGCTTGTTTGTCCTTGTACTTTTGTCCTGGCAGTTCTGTTCTCAAGGTAGTGGCTGATCCATTTATACATTTTCCCACAAACATGCATTTTTTGCAGTTTTACTTTCATTCCTTCCTTCCATACTTTATCAAATGCTTTTTCTAAATCTATCCAGACTGCTAGTGTGTGCTTTTTCTCTTGGAAGGCATCCTCTATTTCCTGAGCTATATAGGTTATTTGATCTTCAGTGGATCTGTACTTTCTGAATCCTGCTTGGTGTGGTGTTAAGAGTTTGTTTTCTTCCAGATGCCATGTACACTCCCGCTCCTCCATTTCTAACAGCATTTTGTGCTGGCCCATCTGTGTAGACTCGGATCCAGAGGTCCTGTGGGTATTCTTCATCAAGGAAGCTGAGAGTGGCTGTTCTGCGCTGTACACTGTTCTGTTCTTTCTTGTCAAATATTCTTCTCACTTTTGTCTGGATTTGTAGTGATAGTCTATGCTCATCTTTCCATGGAGTTCGCTTTGGAATGGTTTTCAGGGGTATACCAACTGTGGGCAGATCGGTGGTTTCTCTGCAGAGTCGTTTGGCCTGGTGGATAAAACTGCTTCTTTTCAACCGCCCCATAGCTAAGTTTTTTAATCTGTTCTTCACATTGTGGCCTGGCAAGCTGAGGAACTTTTCTGCTTGTATTAGCGTTTTCGTATCTCTGCGCTCTCTCAGTGCTTGTGTCCTCTCCAACTTCTCCATCTCCACTATAGGGGTTGATCTCATTCCTCCTGTGGTGACTCTAAGTGCTTAATTTTGCACCTTGTCCTGCTCTTGTAGTGTGGTTTTTGATGCCGAACACCAGGCAGTTGACCCGTATTCCAGGTGTAGCCGTATGCTCTGTTGACAAACTTTGCTAAGTATTTTCCCACTGGATCCCCATTTGGTTCCACTTAGTTTTCTCAGGATGGCTATTTTCCATCTGGCTTTTGATACTTCTTCTTCCTCTTCTTCTTCGTTCATCCGGAGTTTTTTTTTTTCGGATGTGATTGCGTTGTGCCTGTTTACAGCAGAGCTGCGTTCTTGCGCCGTTAGGCCGACACATCCGACATCTGCGGGCATTTGTTGACCGGGTTAACCTTCCCGGTGGCCTTTGATACTATTTTGTTGAAGTGCTTTCTCCATGTCACCCTGCCATCAAATGTTACTCCAAGGTATGATGGTTCTTTATCTTCTCTAAGGAGTATTCCATTTATCTGGATGATCCCTGTCTTTTGTTTTGGAGAGAGGGTAAATAGAGTGGTGCTGCACTTGTCAGTGTTTATGCTGACACACCATCTATGTGCCCATGCAACAAATGTATCTACAGCTCTTTGTGGCGATCTGGTGGCCACTGATGAATGTTCATTTGTGCTCCACAGAACCAAGTCATCGTACATTGCCGCTTTAATTCCATGTGGTAGATTAGCAACAAGATCATTGATGAAAATTAGAAAAAAGTGTGGGGACAAGACTCCGCCCTGGGGAACATCGTGACGCAATAGTACTTTCTTGCTCTTGAGTCCGTCTATCTGTGATCGGGTTCTTCTGTTGTGCAAGTATACTTTCACCCATTTGTACATTCTTCCATTGACTTTACAGTTTCTCAGTTTCTTCATCAGACTTTCTTTCCAGACTTTGTCAAAGACTTTCTTCAGATCTATCCATGCCGCAAGCATCAGCTTCTTCTCTTAGAATGCATCCTCAATTTCTTGAGAGAGGTAGGTTGTCTGATCTTCCGTAGAGTAGCACTGCCTAAAGCCAGCCTGCTGTGGCACAAGGATGTTTTAACTTTCAGTTTACCACTGCAGTCTGAGGTTGACAAAG
>JACEFZ010004967.1:0-29536 GCA_014155875.1 Cepaea nemoralis | reverse complement strand
CCGGCGGGCCTTTTTCCCCAAGCTCCATCTTTTTCTCCTGAGCCTGCAATTGCATTTTTCTCTTCAATTTGCAATTGCATTTTCTTTTCTTCTGCTTGCATTTGCATTTGAAATTTTCTTTTCTTCGGCCTCCATTTGCAGTTTCTTTTCATCTGCTTGCATTTGCATTTGCAATTTCTTTTCTTCGGCCTCCATTTGTAGTTTCCTTTCTTCTCTTTCTATCGCTCTTTCTTCACGGGCAATGTTTTCTGCGTGTGTTTTCTGTGCCCATTCTGACAGTTCTTTTCTTTATAACCTAACTTTATTCCTTGCTCAATGCATTGATCTAAAGTAGACTTTTTGTGTTTTACTTGTTTGTTAAGTTTATAGAGTTAAATCCCTTAGAAAAAATATGTTATGTGGTCGAAAATTTGGTTTACTCCCCTAATTATTAATGTGAAAATCAAAATGCAAGGTTATGTTGGTGACAAGTTTATGAATATGCAAAGAAATCAATATGATAAAAAAATAATACATTGATGAAACATGAGAAGTACAGCTTAGAAGTACAATGAGTATGAGGTGAAACTTAGCTCTGAATTTTGAAGCTCCTCGATGTTGTCTTGTACTCTCGTTACTGTTGGAAAGGTTTCATCGGTTGGACGCGGCACTTGTTGCGGAACAATCTGCTCGTGGAGCGAGAAAACATTAGTCACTGTCACAAAAAAAAAAAAAGTCAAAATAGTAACATGTCGGAAAAAAAAAATTGTTTACAGAATCAAAATAAAGAGGCGCTACGGAGGGCAATGGTGAGACTTTGCCGAGGGACTCAGATTATTTCTATTTTATTGCTAGATAGCTACTAGTTTTATGTAAACTTGTAACGGTAATAATTTCTTTGATTTAAACAAAACAATGTGTTATCAAAAATCAATGTGATATGCTTAAATAATTAATTTTACATGGCATTTAACAGGTTTTTAAGAAAACATTCTATGCCAAAACGGAAAACTAGCCCCCAAAAGCCTGTCATGGTCTACACTCTGATCCTAAAATAATGGTTCGGGTTCATACAGGCAACAATACACTGTTCGCTAGGATAAGAACATTTTATTGTATGACGTGTACAGTTGGCGCAGTGGTAAACAGACCCGCGCTCTCTTATATTACATATCACAGATAGTTAAACATCAAACATATAGTTGTCATACAAAAAGTCTAGCACACTATCTAGCCTAAGTATATCTATCAATATCTATGAGTCCCTCTCAGGCAGGCCTGTTGTCTCTCTCCAGTCCGTTGTCCTCTGCCGTCCGCGTGTCCTAACTCGACACGGCGTAACTCTGTCGAGTTCCTCGTGGACCCCGCATTAGGCGGGCCACATCAGGTCCACGAATCATGGACTTGTGACCATCTCTTTCGAGAAGGTTCAGATTACTCGTGTCCTGCGCGAATCAATGGTTTCCCTTGGGCTGGAGTTGCAGCCCTTTATTATCTGTGCAAGTGAGGCGGTGACACTCCCACCGTCAGAGGCAACGCGTGGCGCCCATGTCGACGCCAATTGACAGGGATTATAACCCGTAACAGTTGCCTCTCGCTTTGATTCCGAGATCAGTTAAGACAAGGGATGGAGTTATTGCCTCTCCATAGCACAAAGCCTGGGCTAAAATATAGAGATCACGTGTTGCCCATGCAGCATGATCCCTCTCTCGGCCTGCCTAGTTCACTCCAGAGGAAAGGTAACACCTCTACATCTGGAACAAGACAAACTGCAAAAGCTGCCGGATCAGTAAAGCAATGCTCTAACTGCTGGTCTTGTACCCTCCCAATTGCGCTCTTCCGCCCGAAGCCGTTGGCACAATGTGGGGTGTCGGGGTTTTGGGAAGCGCCGCCCAACGTTCGGCGCTAACATAAAGCAGGTAGTACCGTCTACTGTTATACGGTAGCTCAGTCATATCGGACTCACACCTGACAGACATGTTTGTGTATATGTTTGTTTTGCTATGTTTGCTAACTAGTAACGTATGTGTTTTGTCTATAATGTATGTGGAACTATTCTCTATGTGTCATTTGCTAGATTTTCTCAGGTCATGAATGATGTAATATTCATAATTCATGATATAAATTCCCGAACATTGATGTATAGATTTATATATGGCATTGTAACATTCATCCAATGAAATATATAGTTCAGATAATTGGAGAACATATAAAGATGTGTTCATACACACTTCAGTTTGGCAGTCCAAAACATAGGTTCTGGGACAGCCATATACAAACATCAGATAGGTGGAAACATTTTAAAACAAATCGGGATAGCCAGGGTAGAATCAGCATAACACAGATAAGTAACACTCACACACATATACCATTGTCAACATACATGCACCACCAAATTACAACCACTAGCCACAATTTTATGAAGAACGAGACACACTACTCACACATACATACAGAGGACAGAACATCATACTCTGTGGAGATTTCAACTGCGTCTTACAGGCATTGGATATAATAGGCGGAGAAATGAAGACACAGGTGAGGAGAATAGAAGGAGAAAGCACAACACAGTTAGAAACACTGCAAAACATTTTAGACACACACAATTTAATAGACACATTCAGACACAAACATCCAAATAAGCGAGAACAACCCACACAAATAAAACACACCACACAGCAAGAAGATTAGATAGGATATATATACCTGCAACACACCACATAGTAAACACTCGGCACCTACAAGAGACATTACAGTACACAGACCACAAAGCCATATTAGCACACATCAGTACAAGCAACATAAACACACAGATAACAAACGTTCACCACATTGGAAATTTAACAACACACTTCTAAAGAATACAGAATATGAGTAATACATAGCACAACTTTTACACACATATACCGACCACATACCGACTGATAACATCGGACAATACTGGGACCTACTGAAAAATACAATACGAAGCAGAACACAGCACCTAGCATCCATCATACACAAAGACAGATTAAGACAGGAACAAATTATACAAACAGCCATAGAACTGACAAAACAGATGGACAACAAAGCACCACATTTAAACACACTAGAAGAACAATTAGAGCAGCACCAACAACACAGATATCTAGGCGCCCTCCTTAGAACAAAACTAACCACAATCACGCAAGAGTCCCCCAGTAAACAATATTTAGCAATTGAACAGAACGTACAACACAGCAGACAAATAGGAAAAATAATAGACATGCAAGGCAACGCACACACAGAACCAGCGCAAATAACAGAAGCATTCAATCAATACTACACACACCTATTTACAGCAGAGACAGTAGACACACAGACAACACAAGACAATTTTCTAAAATACAGTAAACAGCTGTCAGATGCAGACAAAGACACACTAGACACAGAACTAACACTAGCAGACATAACACACGCACTCAGCAAAATGAACAAAGACAAGACACCAGGACCGGACGGCTTGACTGTAGAATTCTACCAACATTTCTTTCCTATCTTAGGTGGCCTTCTTCTTAAAGTATATCAAGACGCCTTTGACAAAGAACAACTACCAGACAGTTGCAACATGTCGTACATAACACTTATACCTAAAAACAACACAGACAAGACACAGATGAAAAATTACAGACCCATATCTCTACTCAACACAGACTATAAAATACTAACTAAAGCACTGACCCACAAACTGAGACCCTTTATGTCAACACTCATACACCCAGACCAACAATGCGGTGTACCACATAGAAACATTCACCAGCATACACATTTTATTAGAGACATCATCACATACACACAGGAGAAAGACTGTCAGGCCTCTCTTTTGTCCCTAGACCAGGAGAAGGCCTTTGACAGAATTTCCCACTCCTATCTACACAAGACATTAACACAATGCAATTTAGGCCAGTACTTTGGGAGGTGGATAGCGATCTTGTACCGGAATCCTGAGAGTAAGGTGTTGGTTAACCACACACTCACTGCGGGCTTCCGGCTCACAAGGTCGGTGAGACAAGGATGTCCTCTGTCGCCGCTCCTATATGTGCTGGTTTTAGAACCACTACTAGAAGCAATCAGACAAGACACCAACATCACAGGCACATTCATACCAGGCGGAGGAGAGCGGAAGTTGCTTGCATACGCAGACGACACCGCTTTCTTCCCCGCCAACAACACATCCGTTACAAATATACTCCACACTTTTACACAGTTTGGTAAGGGGAGTGGGGCAAAATTAAACATACAAAAATCACACATAATGGGTCTCGGTAAGTGGCGAAACAAAGCAGACTTTCCTCCCGACTTAACAGCCACAGACAACATCAAACTATATGGGATAACATTTCCTAACAACTCCCGACAGATACACGCACAGACATGGAAAAACCTCACACAACAAATTATAGACATGCTACACAGATACAAATATAAGACATCCACAATATTTGGTAGGAGCATCATAGTTAACACATTCATCATTCCCAAAATCATATATTTAGTCACAGTGCTAGATCCTCCTAAACAGACAATCACAGACATCAACAAACACATCAGACATTTCATCTTCGGCAGCACAATTCATTGTATACAACACAAGACACTCATACAGGACAAGAAACAAGGAGGAATAGCACTGCAAGACATACACACACAAATACAAGCACTTAGAATTCAACACATAGGACACATACTCAGTCAACCAGAACAGCGCCCACTAGCACTCTGTTACATAGCACTCAAACTGCAACACCTTAGGAGAATACAACTCAATACACCACACCACTTTGGAACACCACCCGCATTCTACAAAACATGCACACAAGCACTTCAAGGAAACGAACATTTAATACATCAAACAACACACCAGGTTTACAAATACCCGATTAAACAACAAGCACCTCCACTACAACTCAGAATAAAAAGAGGACAAAAATATTACAAACAGGACTTTACATTACTTTCACTAAATTCCTAATTCACACATAAAACCCAAAGCCAGAGAAATTATGTACTGATTGATTTTAGTATGACGCCCACTTCGAACGACAAGCACACAGATCAAAACAAATAGCCCCATGTCAACTCTGCAGACGGAACATACAGGAAACCGAAGATCACATTTATTACACATGTCCAACAGTCCAAGCCGCACTTAGACACACTAAGACAACTCATTGAAACATTCACTAAAATAAAACAGATATGTACAAAGCAATATTTTAAACACTATTCCCTAAAACTACAAAAGACAACTCACACGAGTTTGTTGACTGCACTGGCAGAATATAGGTATCTGGTTTGGTCCTTTAGAAATGCAGCAACTTACAATTTTTAAAAACTTTTAGCTCACTTATAATACTGCACGCGTTTCAAAATAAAATCACACAAATATTCACAAACACATTGACATAACGAAATAAAACCAGCTTATCAATTTACTCATTGAATACCTCATAATATGTATGATTGTGGACATGCACACATATATGTGTATGCTTGTATGGTAGAATGTAAAATATAGAATATGAATATACAGGTTTATCTTAGATATGTATCATATAATACTGACACCCCGATCGTCTTGACAGACAATAGTTGGTTCTGCTGCAAGGCATAAAATCTAAATCCTATAGCAGTTTGAACGGGAGTGTCCAGACCGTCCCTGCTGTGGAAATTTTAGAACGTGAGTGCCCCTCACGACGCTGGAAATTATGAGAGAGAGAGATACAGCACACAAAAATAAAGACTTCATCAATTACCGCAGACTAAGGAATAAAGTTAAATATAAAATTTCGTAGGATAAAAAAAGACCATTTAAAAAATTTGACTGTAGATAATTCAAACAGTACAAATATATGGAAGGCTATTAACTTGCTAACCAATAAGAAACGCCCTACAGAATCAGCAATACCAAATTCTATAACATGCGAGGAATTCAGTTGGTTCTTTCAATCAGAAATAGAGAATCTAAAGTCTTCAATACCAGACTCATCGTGTAATTTAAGTTCACTGGCATCATTCTGTGAGGAGAAGTGCACCAGAAATATTCCCGCTGAGATTCCTTAATGTCTGTTGCAGACGTTTATAAATATCTCTTAAACCTCAAATCAACAAACTCACAGGGCCCTAGAGGGTATCAGTAATAGAATTCTTCGTTTGCTGCACAGTCATTAGTGAGTCCTTAACGTTCATATATAACCAGTGCCTGGCCAAAAACTACTTTCCATCTGCATTTAAAATTGCTAAAGTGTTTCCGCTAATTAAAAATGGCTCAATCGATAATAGCGTTTTGGGTAATTATAGACCTATTTCCTTACTATCGTCGCTATCAAAACCACTAGAAAAACACATTAATAAAATAACGTTACACCATTTACTTAACAACGATCTAATAATTAACAGTCAATCTGGGTTTCGACCTAAATATTCTTGCCATAGTGCTCTAACAAAAATGACCGATAACTGGCACTTAAACATCAACAACGGTAGAATTTGTGGAGCGGTGTTTGTAGACTTTAAAAAAGCCTTTGATATGGTAGATCACGATATTTTAATTAGAAAACTAAAACAAATGAAGACAAGCACCAACATGGTGAACATGATTACGTCATTTCTATCCGACAGACAACAAGTCGTGTCCTTCAACAACTGTCTGTCAAAACCCACACAGCTTAATATTGGTGTGCCTCAGGGCTCAATACTAGGTCCGCTGCTTTTTGCAGTTTATATTAATGATCTTCCTTTATATATCAATACAACTTGTGATCTATTTGCAGACGACTGTACTATATATACTAGTCAAGAAAACCGTAGTGAATTAGAGAATTCTTTACAAAAGGAACTTGATAATCTTACTAGATGGAGCAATGAAAACCGTATGCAAATTAACATCGACAAAACCAAATCCATGCTAATAACGACCAGACAAAAACTACAGACACTAGCCATAACTGAATCACCGCTCGAACTCCGCATGGGCACGTTACCTATAGTTAATGTGAATGAACACAAAACACTAGGTCTTTTAAGTGACAGCAATTTGAGCTGGAGCTCTCATGTTCAAGTTCTTACCAAGAAAATAGCACAAAAAGTTTACCAACATGCTAAAATTCAGCACTTCCTGGACGAAAGCACACGAAAAATATTCTATACATGCTATATCCAATCACATCTCGATTACTGTTCCACAGTTGGGATGTTGCCCTAAATCTAATTTAAAAACGACTATGTTCTCTACAAAACCGCGCTATTCGTCTGTTTCTGGCATAAAGCACGTTGAAAGTAATAATTTGTACAGTCATCTAAGACTTCTACCACTTCAAAACGCTTCCTTTTCAACAAAGCCAAATTAGTGAACAAAATTATATCTCAAATACCCCAGAGTATCTTCTGCCGCTGATTCAATCTAATGCAATGAACAGCAAGCGCCTAAATTTGTACATGTCCTCAAAGCCTAGATTGGACCTATACAAAACATGTTTCGCCTATTCTGGTGCTCACTTATGGAATGATCTGCCTCCAGATCTGAAAACTCCAATGAGTCCCTACACATTTAACCAAAAACTCTTTCAATACTTAATCCATACCGACTATATGCCACCATAATTCATTTACTTAGGTATAATTGTCATTATAATCGTTCATTATAATTGTTTTAACTATAATTGTTCACTATATGTGTGTGCGTGTGGGAGCGAGAGAGAGAGGACGAGAGAGAGAGAGACGAGAGACGAGAGGAGAGAAGGAGAGAGAGAGAGAGAGAGAGAGAAAGTGGGTGTCAGAGAGAGTGAGAGAGTGAATTGTGTGTGTGCGCACGTGCGTGCGTGTGTGTGGAGAGAGTGATTGAGCGAGAAATGGTGAGGGGAATGTGTCATTGCATGCATTCGTATCGTGTATGTGTGAGAGTGAGTGAGGGAGTGTGTGCGGTGCATGCATGCGTTCATGCGTATGTAATGTGTGAGAGAGTGTGATTGAGAGAGTGAGTGTGTGTGAATGGATTGTGTGTGAGAGAGTGAGACAGTTCGAGAGTTGATGTGTTAGTGTGGTGTCTGTGTGAGCGCGCGCATGCGTTGTGAGTGTGTGTATATGAAAGAATACAGAGAGAGAGAGAGAGAGAGAAGAGAGAGTAGAAGAGAGAGAGAGAGAGAGAGAGAGAGCTGAGCAGATGCATGTCATGTAACACGCATGTATGTAACACGCGAATCCATATGTTTGTGTATTCTCATCTGTCATATTATCAGTTAAATACCATTTGATTTTATCATGTATAATATGAACTTATGTACATTACTGTAGTTTGAGTGAGAGAGTCAGTGAGTGTGAATGAGAGACAGAATGAGTGAGCTTGAGAGTGAGTGTGTGTGTGTGTGTGTGTGTGTGTGTTTGTGTGTGTGCCTTCTCTGTGTGTATCTCTGTGTGTGGAGCATCACTATTTTACGTCACACACTGTTTATGTACACATTTTTCTCCATGTTTAACATTTTTATGAGAATGCTCAGACAATTGTCAGTGTATGTGTGTGAGTAAAGTGTGGGAGTTTGTTCATACTAGTTTCCAATGCTCAAGTGAGACATTTTGTATGTGTCTAGATGTGAGGAGGGTGGATTGTGTGTGGAGGATGTGTATGAGTGTGGGGATATATGTGGGTTGGGGATGTGTGGGTGGGGGTATGCGTTTGGATGGGTTGGGGTGTGTGGGTTTTTGTGGGTAGTGATATTTGTGGGTGTTGGTAGGATGTGTGGATGGATGTTGTGGTGGTGAAAGAAGGGGTGTGGGAATGGGTGTGGGGGATGTGTGTATGGGTGGAGGATATGTGTATGGGACGGGAGTGGGGTGTGTTTTTATGTGGATGGTGATGTGAGGGTGGTTGAGGAAGTATGTGTGGGTGGCGGGGTTGTGTGGGTAGGGGAGTTGTTGGGTGGATTGGGGATTGCCAAGGGTGGGTGGGGAGAAGTGTATGGGTGTGGGGGTTTGAGATATGTGTGCGGTGTATTGGTGGGGGAGTTGTGTGCATGGTGTGTGGGTGGGGGGTGTGGTGGTATGGGTGAGGATATGTGTGTGGGTGGGGGATAGTGTGTGGTGTGGGGGATGTGAGTGATGGGTGCGAGGAATGGTGTGTATGGGTGGGGTGGCTGGGGAAGTATGTGGGGTGTATGGGTGGGAGATGTGTACGTGGATGGGGAATGTGTGGGGTGGGGGTGTGTGAGTGGCTTAGGGATGTGTAGGTGGATGAGGGATATGTATGTGTCGGGGTGGGATGCGTGAGTGGGTGAAGGATGTGTGTGGGTAGGGGTAGTGTGATCGAGAGATGTTTGGTTGGGGGTGGGTGGGGTGTGTTGGTGCTTAGTGGAGTGTGCGTGAGTGAATGTGTGTTGGTGGACGGGTAGGGAATGCGTGTGTGGGTGGGAAGAGGTGTGTGGTGTGTTGGTTAGGGTTTTTTGTGTGGGTGAGGTATGTGTGTGTGTGGATGGGGGATTTTTGTTGTGTGTGGGTGGGAGTATGTGGGGTGGATGGGTAAGGGTATCTGTGTGGGTGTGGGTGGGAATATTGTTTGGTATGTGGGTGGGGGATATGTGTGTGGTGTGTAGGTGGGGATGTGTGGTGGTATGTCGGTGTGGGATGTGTTGGTGAGGGATATGTGTGTGCGTGGTGCGTGGGTTGGGAATATTGCGTGGTATGGATATATGTGATGTGCGGGTGGGGGATTGTGTAGTGGGCGATTGGGTTAAGGCATGTATGGGTGCGTGGAGGATGTATGTGTGGGTGGTGGGGTGTGTGTGTGAGTGGATTGAGGATGTATGGGTGGTTAGAGAGATGTGTGTGTGGGGGGAGGGTAGGGAGATGTCAGTTGGTGGGGATGTGTGTGTATGGTTTGGGGATGTGTGAGTGGATGTGCGATGTGTGGGTTGGTGGGGGATTGTGTGCGTGGGTGGTGAATATGTGGTCAATGAAGATGTGTCTGGAGGATGGGTGGTTTGAGGTGTGGATGGGGTGAGGATGTGTGGGTTAGGATGTATATGTGGGTGGGCGTGGGATGTGTGGGTTGGTGGGGGAATGTTTGTTGGTGGCGGATGTGTTTTGGTTGGGGGAACAGGTGAGGGGAGAGTGTGTGGGTGGGGGATGTGCGGAAGGGGGATGGGTCGGTTAGTGGGGTATGTATGTGTCCCTTGGTGCTGCGTGTGTGTGGGTAGGCGGGGGCGTGTGTGTGGGTGGGGTGATGTATGGGTAGGTGGGAGATGGGCCTCATAACATGGTAATTTGCCTTGTTTATGTTTACAACATTCATTTCACAATGTTTATTTTTCTTCCTATGTAAATGTATAATGCTCTTGATGAATGAAAGACGAATGATTGGAAGGGCCGAATGTAAGACGGACCTGCGCGCTCAATTTGTAACCCTAATAAAGTTGATTTGATTTGATTTATTTTGTAAATACTTGGGAACACTTCTCACTAGGTGGTAACACGCATTGGAGAGCGCAGATAGTACACGCCGCAAATTCTTCCCCAGGGTGCTCTGTAATCACAGATCCACCCCTCTCCTCCCCCCAAACAACTTTAAAGAGAGATATATAGCTCCTCTGGCCTAGGAAAACAAAGGCTTTGTGAAAACTGGCTGCGTGTTCTTTGTAAGACCCGCTGACCGGGCCTGGTGTGTCTAGTGGCTGGTGGTCACTAGGCATTTTTGCGTTCAGCGGTTTGCCCTTTGCCTAAACACAATTTCCCAGCACAAATATAAACATAGTTGTAGAATACAAACGCCAACATGTATGGTAGTTGTATATGGGTAGCCAAGTATGGGTGAATTCGCGTAGGTATTTATGTAAATATACTTATGGCTTTGTGTTGATATACAGGTATTTATATGAATCTCTCCCCCCCCCCCCAAAAAAAAAATGGAAGCCACAATTTAAATAGAATGACAATGTAAAGGTTATTGCCCAGATCACCGCAATCAATGTACTACTGTCTCCAGAGAGCAAGAGATATATCAAGACAGAATGTGTGTGTATGTGTGTGTGTGTGAGAAGGAGAGAGAAAGAAAGAGAGAGAGAGAGAGAGAGAGAGAGAGAGAGAGAGAGAGAGAGAGAGAGAGAGAGAGAGAGAGAGAGAGAGAGAGATGGACAGGTGTAACATGGATTCCACTTGTGGAAATGGAAACGACACGTGGAATGTGTGTTTACATGCACTATGCCATAAATGTCATATTATCATAACTGTATATGCATGTTTTTGTTTTATTAACGCATGTGACACATAACACTAACAAACGGCAACGCTCTGTAATATACACAAACAAAGAAACACGCATTACACCTTGTAAATATACATTGCTTAGTATGACATAAACGTTTAAAAAAAAAGATGTGTTGCGTTATTTTATGAATGAATTGTCCGGATCTGTTAGCCGCCAAGACATCGAAAGGCAAAAAAGCTTGCGCTAACGAAAAGGCTTTTCATCACGGCTCAGAATGATAGTTTATCACATTCAAGTTTGCAGGTCCCCCCCCCCCCCCCCCCCGTTTATTCCATATAGAGCATTGTATATTTACAAGGTGTAATGCATGTTTCTTTTGTTTGTCTCTTGTGTGATGGTGTTGATTTTGTTCTAATTAGTGCACCCGGGTATCTGTGCTGTTGGTGTTGTTCCAGTTGCATTTCTATTGCATGCAAGTATGGTGAGTTTCTGTCGGTTTGCTTTGTTCAATGTATTGCTGTTTGTATGATCTGTTCTTGTTATAGTCTACGCTTGTGTATTATGGATGATAGTTGTTGGGTCCTGCTCAGTATTGTGTTCTTCAGTAAGTCCCAGTATTGTCTAATGTTATCAGTTAGTATTATATCAGTGTATATATGTATCAGGTCTGTCATATATTGTATATATTCTGTGTTTTGGAGTAATGTGTTGTTAAATTTTCAGTGTGGTGATCGTTTGAATGGCTGTGTGGTTGTGTTATTTATAGTGATGTGTGCTAGTATTGCTTCGTGGTCTGTATACTGGAGAGTTTCTTGTAGGTGTTTAGTCTGTGTTGTGTGTTGTGGATATGTATATTCTATCTAACCTAGATGATCTGTTATGTGCATGGTTTATGTGCGTTGTATCTTGACTGTCGCGGTGTTTCTGCCTGAATGCGTCTACTAGGTCATGTGTATCAATTATGTATTGCAATGTATCGAGTTGATTCATGTCGTCTCCGCCAGCTATTCTTAACTGCGTTTTAACTTCCCCGCCTATTATATCAGCCGAAGCTAAACAACAATTAAAGTCACCTGCTAAAACAACATTCCTCCCTCTGTATGTCTGTGCTAATATGTTTTCTAAGTGTTCGAAGAATTGTGGTTGGTAACTGTAATTTGCTGGAGCGTGTATGTTGACTAAAGCGTATGTGTGTGTGTTGTTTCTAACGTGTATGATGGTAATGTCTCTTTGGTCGTCCTTGTGTGTGTCAGTAATTTCCCATTTGTCTGAAGTCTGCAGTATGGCGGTTCCAGAACCTGTATGAGGTGTCGACAGGCTGAAGCATGAGTGTCTGAGCCCTAATTGTGTAGTGATTTGCTTTGCATGTGTGTATTAGCATAGTTTGTTTCTTGTAGGAGAATGAAGTCGGGTTTGTATTTGTGTATGAGGGTGACGATGTGTTTTTGTTTTGTGCGTAAACCTGAAATGTTCAGACTAATAATAATAATATCATTAGTCATTATAAATTAATCAAAATAAGCAAATGATATTGTTAACTAACAATAATAAGAAAACAGAGACAAACTAGCTTGTCTAGTTTAGATAGTTATTTTTTACTTGTTGTCCTGATGTAGACTGATCTTATTGCAGATGTTAAAACAATAGGCCATCTTCTTCAGTGTCAGTATCAGTGTCAGCAGTGTTCATAGATATCAATTCTGGTTCAGTCTTATTATCTAAGGTGTCTTTGTTGGTGGTTTCGTCGGTATTTTCGGTTTGTCTTTCCTTCTTTTTTGGCGTTGATTTGGTTGGTGAGTTTTCTTCCTCTTCTTCTTCTTCTTCTTCTTCTTCTTCTTCTTCTTCTTCTTCTTCTTCTTCTTCTTCTTCTTCTTCTTCTTCTTCTTCTTCTTCTTCTTCTTCTTCTTCTTCTTCTTCTTCTTCTTCTTCTTCTTCTTCTTCTTCTTCTTCTTCTTCTTCTTCTTCTTCTTCTTCTTCTTCTTCTTCTTCTTCTTCTTCTTCTTCCTTAGTACTTCTTGTTGAGTTTGGACTTAATCCTCGTAGTTGTCTTTTTCTGGTTTTGGAGAGAAGAACAGTTGTAAAGGGTTCTTCTGTTTGCGTTTCCAGAATGTAGTTTTCTTGGTTGTCTGTTGGCATATCCGTTTGTTGTTTTTCTTGTTGTGTGGGCTATTGTTCAACTTGTTTTCCGCGTTGTTGATGTTGTGCTGGTCCCTGCCTTCTCAGAGGTGGAAAATTTATTAGATCTTCTTGTACCACAACCGGCTTGTTTGTATGTTTGGCTGGACATTTGTTGGACCAGTGGTCGTCTATACCACACACATGGCAAGCAGTTCTCCTGCTGGGCAAGGTTATCAGAATTTTGTGAGTGTTTTTGGTGACCCCTGTAATATTCAGATTAATGTAATGCGGGATTTCCATGACGGGGTTACATAAGGCTCCCCTTTTACCTCCAGAAATTTTTAGTGGAAATACCTCCACATTCGGGTCCCCAGTAGCATGTACGGCGATAGCCTTAACTCCCTCTATCTTCATTGCCGCCAGGATCCAATGCAAAGTAAGGTTTTGCCTTTCTTTGTCTGCTTGCTCCAGACAAATATTGATGTCCGAATTCGGTAGTTGTAACTGTACCTGGTGTAGCCTATCGTACAGTTTGACATGTATGTCTTCTGTTAAAGTCACGAACCACCGTGGTTGTGACTCATACCTGTGTTGACTGGCTATCACACCTAGCGGCACGCCGGCCAGTCCAGCGAGTGCGCTCGCTATGAACGCTGGCGTCGACTTGGCGGCGGCTCCAGGGCCGGAGAGAAACACAACAATCGTACCTGTGCGGTGGAGCAGGTTTCCGTTGAGCACATCTGACGTCAATGTAAGAGATGAACTTGTCATGTTCAGTATCTTTTAGTTAGAATAACACACTTCTTGCCTTGATAGCGGTTGTTGGTTCCTTTCTCCTTGAAATGTGTAGTAAAAGGCGACAGATGTATACGATGTGAAGAGAAAGAAGATGAAAAACATTCTGACCAATAAAAAGATGTCAATTGAAACGAGAAAAAGAGTGTTGAGGGGATACGTAGAGCCTGTTCTTTTGTATGGATGTGAAACTTGGACAGTGTGCAGTCAAGCTGAAAAACATCTGATGGCTGCATAAATGTGGTTTCTGAGGAAAATTCAAAGAATACCATGGACAGATAGAAAAAAAACCATGACCAAGTACTACAGGAGGCAAATGAAAATCGTAAATTGATTAGAGAAATTAGAAGTAGACAGTCAACACTTTTTGGACATGTTATGAGAAGAAATGGATTGGAGAACTTAGTGACAACTGGCAAGATTGAAGGGAACAGACCCAGAGGAAGACCGAGAGGAAAATACCTGGGTGGCTTGGCCACATGGCATGGACGAGACAGGTACACTGAGCTAATCCACGACTCTGGTGATCGAGTGAAATGGCGAGTCATGACCGCCCACGCTTTCCGGCATGGCACATGATTGATTGATTGATTGATTGAAGAGAAAGGCGAGTAAGATCTGGCGGATTAGGAAAATAATTCAAGTAAATTTTATTTTAAATTAATGTTTTTTAAAATTTCATCAAAACTCCTGTCATTGACAAAATGAACTAGCTAGACATAAAGGAATTAATTTTACTGACAATGTACCTTTCTAGATAAAATTACGAAATCAACAGCCAAGCTTGTTCATAAACAACAAACCACGGTCTACATCTTCAAATGTAAACCCACACACGATGAATCTCGTCATCAACATTGCAAGGTATGAGCTAGCATTGCTCTTCTCAACGGATGAATCTTCTCTATCAGTGGGTTGTTCAAGACTTGCTGCTTACGGGCCTGAAACTCTCTCTGTTTGCTGTGAATTCTTAAATTCTTCTTTCTCGAGTTCTTTTTCTCGTCTCTGGCTTGTATATTCCAAGCAATTTGATAAACCAGGTCACGATGATGCTTGAGTCCCTTTTGCAAACGTGTAGCAGATTCTTTGCCCTCACATCTTCGATTCTCTTCGATCAGATAAAGAAGTTGTTCTCGTTCCCTGGCAGCCTCTACTTGAGGACGTTTATTCTCTTGTAATCTCTCTTGGAGCTGCTTAGCCCGACCTTCCATCACATCATTCATGAGAAGTTTGCCAGCCATTTTATCCTTTCTCCATTGCTCCATGCGTTTTTCCAAAGCTGCATCTACCTCCTGTTGAATAATTTTGTCCAGCTCCTCTCTAGCATTTTCATCCTCCATTAACTTTGTCAGGAACTCACGGTACCGTCTGTCCTCTTCCTGAAGTTCTCGCTTGCGCTGCAAGGCTTCCACATTTTCATGATGGGACTCGTGCAGAAGCTGCTCCAACATTTTCATGTCAAAAGCTAGTTGCTCCTGCTCTTCCTTGGCTTTATTTCTAGCCTTGGCAGCCAGTGTACGATCCAACATGTCTCGTTTCTCGTTTTGCTGTTGAATCTTTTCCTTCTGCTTCATTTCATCCTCCAGCTCCCACAGTGCCTTCTGTTCTTTCATCAGCTGAGCTTCTTCCTCCTTCAGTTTTCGTTCTTCTGTCTTAGCCTCTAAAGCTGCCATCTGCTTCCTCTGAATGTCAAGCACACCTCGATCTCTCTCATGGAGTTCTTTGGCCTCTCTGTCTTTTATGGCTGTTTTTTTCAGCATGTCCTGGTCCCACAACCTGGCATACATGTCATCATAGGCTTGCTTTTCCAAAGCAGCTTCTTCCTTTTGATGAAGCTGGTCGAGATGATCAAGGCAGATCTGGTCAAAGTGCTTCTTGCTTAGTGCCGACCTCAGCTCTTCACACTGATTTCTGAATTGCTGGTCATATTTCTGTTGCACAAAAACAAGCCTCTCTGATTCTCGCTTGTCCTTCAGAAACTTTGCCGTCTCCCTCATCTTTGGTTGCCTCACCAACACTGTCTCTTTCTGATCTTCAATTTCTTTCATGTAGCAAGCTTCCTCATTGGCCAACATGTCCTGCAATTTTTCCCGTCTGCTCTCCAGTGAACATTCATTAGCATCCATGAGTGTTTTCACACGACTTTTCACATTTGTTATTAGAATACGCCTTTCCCCGCTTGACTTAAAATCTGTTCGAAGTTCTCGCAATTTCTGCTCCTGGACTTGAACTGCCATATCATGCAGCCGCCCGTCAACGTCTCTGTTTTTCCTGATTAACCAGTCTACAGTTTGTTTTAACGGGTTTTTCCTCTATTCATTACTTGAAGCTATGAAATCTTTGCTTCAGTTAGTAGGGAAAACATTCAAAGATATCAGTAGGTATTTAATTTTTTTTTTTTTTAAATATTCTTTTTTACGTTTATTTTATACAAAGCAATGTATATTTACAAGGTGTGTTCCTTTTGTTTGTGTATATTACAGAGCGTTGCCGTTTGTTAGTGTTAGGTGTCACGTGTGTGAATAAAACAAATACATACATATATACAGTTATGATAATATGACATCTACGGCATAGTGCATGTAAACACACCTGCCTTGCATATGATTCATTTCCACTTCCACAAGCGGAATGTATGTAACACCTGTCCATCTCTCCCTCTACCCCCCCCCCCCCCCCCCCACTCTCTCTCTCTCTCACCCACCCACCCACACACACACACACACACACACCACACACACACACACACACACACACACACACACACGTTTTATCTTGATCTATCTCGTGCTTTCTGGAGACAGCAGTACACTGAATGCCGTGTGCTTGGATAAACTTTAAATTATCATTCCAATTAAAATGTGGCTTCTCTGTAATTTCTGGGTCACTTAGCTATCGAGGTGGAGGTCGTTGGTGTTGTTGGCCTGATGTCAAATTACAGGGTGGTGCTCTAGTGCCCTGTCAATGTCCATGACACACATTTGTTTGTGGGACTAGAATCAGGGATTTATTACTAGCAGTTAGAGTCCATGGCCTGTCCCCAGGGAGATAATTGGTTCAAAGCTGTGATAGTGTCTGGGTTTCATATACAACGGGAAGGACTTAAAACCTGACCACTACAAGCCACCTTAGCTTACTGGGTACTTAAATGGCTCATTTCATTTGTTTATACATGGTGGTGAATATTTTTCTTTTGAAACATATTATTACTATATAACATCATTTTAATGCTTGAGATATTGCCTTGGTTTAAAGGCTGCTACCCGCACACACACACACACACTCACACTCACACTCACACACACTCACACACAAACACATACACAAACTCATACTCATGCGCGTGCAAATACATGCACCACACACACACACACACACACACACACACACACACACACACACACACACACACACACACACAGACGCATACATATGTTACTGTCAACGGCATAGACACACACCCACAATATATTTCATGTTGCACATTCAAATATAATAATGGGAAACTTAATAATAATGGTAGCAGTAATAATAATGGTAGCAGTAATAATAATAGTATTAATAATAATAATAATAATAATAATAATAATAATAATAATAATAATAATAATAATAATAATAATAATAATAATAATATAATTGTAAGATTATTAATACCGCCAATAAACACAATTACGGTTGTGGTATCCTTTGTTTAAAACAAGTTATTTGCTTCTTCTGTAATATGTGCTGTCTTCAGGCAAATCTCTTACGGGATTAGCGCTTGTGGGGCTAAGATTATAATGTTTGAGACTTTCTGTTGATAAAGTTGTTGGACAATATCTTTGTTGAATGTTCTGTAATTGTATAAAGCTTTGTTCCTTAATGTCCATATAAGATTTCTGTACTCTGCCAACAGAACAAGTAGTTTTGTGTGGGTGTCTTGTGTGGAGTAAGGAATGGAATTTATAATGATTGCTTTGTAAACATCTGTTCTTTGTTTCGTATGAGTGTTTAGGATGTTTTGTAGGAGATTTCTTGTTGGCATGATTGTGATGCATTCGTAATAGATATGCTCTTCGGTTTCTTGGACGTTCCGTCTACATAGATGACACTGTAGTATTTGTTTAGTTAATTTTGCGGTCCTCTCTGTTGTTGGAGTCATGTTGTAAACAAGTCTATATGTTGCTTCTCTTGCTTTTGGGGTAATCTGCTTGTTGTGAATATTAGAGAAAGTTTCGGTATAATCTATTACGAAATATCGATGTCCTCTTTTAATTATAAGATGTACTGGAGTTGCTTGTAGTTTAACTAAATGCTTGTAGATTGTATGTGTTTTCTTGTGTAGTAATTTTTCGTGTCTTTTAATGGATGAATTACATATCTTGTAAAATGTTGGGAGAGTGCGAAAATAATGTGAGGCTGTATTCCTAATAGGTTTTAAATAAGATAGCCTAATTACAATGTAATAATGTGCTAAAGGGCGTTTTTCTGGGTGTTGTAGGATTTCACCTACCTGTTGGATCATAAGTGCTTGTATTTTGGTTGTTATGTCTTGGAGGGCGATATCGCCATCTTTTTTGTCTTGCATGAGTGTAGTATGTTTGATACTGTAGATGGTGCTGCCAAACACAAAGCGTCTAATCTCTTTGTTTATGTTTGTGACAGTCTGACGTGGGGGACCTAGGACTGTGCACAGATATAGTATTTTTGGAATTATATATGTATTAGCAATGGTACTTCTACCAAATATGGTGGTTGTTTTGTATTTTTACCTCTGTAACATATCTGTTATTTTCTTCTCTAGATTTTGCCATGTGTCTTTGTGTGTCTGATTTGGTTGACATGGGAAGACTATTCCGTATGATTTTATAAAATTATTTGATGTTAAGTCAAATGGAAAATCCGCCTTATTTTTCCATTTGCCTAAACCCATTGTGGTAGATTTTTGGACGTTTAATTATGCCTCACTCCCGATGCCGAAAAATGAGAACGTTTCCAAAATGATCCATACAGATTTTTCAGTTGTCGGAAAGAAAATGGTATCGTCCGCATAAACACGCAGCTTTTGTTCACCCTTCCCTGGTATGAACGTACCCCCGACATTGTCGTCCTGTCGTATCTTTTCTAGAAGTGGCTCTAGAGCGACAACGTACAGTAATGGGGACAGTGACATCCCTGTCTCACTGACTTAGTCAACCTGAAAGAACTGGTAAGGGTATGGTGTAATAGAATCCGACTTTCCGGTTTTAAATATAAAATTTGGATCTATGTCAGAAAATAATTTCCCACGTTGCAGTGTGAAAGAGTTCTGTGGAGGTATGAGTGAGATATTCTGTCGAATGCTTTTTCTTGATCTAAAGAGAGAATTGAGGACTGACAGTTTTTCAGATATGTGTAGTTGGTGATGTCCCTTATGAATTGTGTGTGTTGCTGGATATTCCCGTGTTGTACATGCTGGTCTTCATGAATGAGTGTTGCCATTACTGGTTTCAATTTATTCGTCAAGGCCTTTGTCAAAATATTGTAGTCTACGTTTAAAAGCGAGATTGGTCTGTAACTCTTTAAAAGTGTCTAGTCGGTGTTCTCCTTCGGGATAAGAGTGATGTAAGACGTGTTGAAACTGGATGGGAGTTCTTGTTTGTGGAAAGATTCAGAGAACACTGTTAGTAAAAGGGGACCTAGAAGAGGAAAGAAAAAGTGATAGAATTCAGCGGTAATACCGCCAGGGCCAGGCGATTTGCCATTCTGCATTCCGTGAACCGCTTGTGTTATATCTGTTAGTGTTAATTCAGTATCTAGTGTTAGTTTCTGTTCCTCATTCAGTTGTTTTGTGAATTTCATAAAGTTTGCTTGTACGTGTGCCTGTGTGTTTTCCTCTGTGTAAAGGTTCTTATAATAATCTTCAAAGACTAAGGCTATTGGTTGTGACTCGACTTGAATATTTCCTTCCCTGTCAATTATCTGGCCTGTCTGTCTGCTGCGCTGTATGTTTTGTTCCAAAGCTAGGTATTGTTTACTCGGTATCTCTTGTGTTATAGTTTTATCTTTGTTCGCAGTAAAGCCCCCTGAAATCGGTGATGTCTGTGGAGATCTAATTCTTCCTGTAATGCTATGATTTGTGGTGAATGTTTGTTTGTCTATAGTAAGAGCTTAATTGCATTTTCCAATACTTTACTTGTTGTAGTTTTTGCTTGTGTATTACTGCTGCTAGTGTTTGAGTTCTCTCTCGTATAGTTTGTTTAAGTGTTTCCCAGAGTTCTCGCGCATTACCCTCTGGTATATCGCTTGTGTATGTGAGGATCAGTTTTGTTATGCAATCTACATAGTCTTGATTTTGTAAAAGTGTGCTGTTAAATTTCCAATGGGGAGATCTTCTAAAATGTGGTGTTGCTTGTACTGTGTTTATTGTTGCAACTACAGCCTTATGGTCTCTGAAGTTCAGTGTCTCCTGTAAATGCTTGACTTGTGTTATATGATGTGTTATGGGCGCATAAATTCTGTCTAATCACGCTGCTCTGTTATGTGCATTGTTTGTGTGGGTTGTATCTGTTCCAAGGGAGTGCGCCTGCCTGTATGCGTCTGTTAGCCCATGAATATCTAAAATTGTTTGCAATGTATCTAACTGATGTTCCTCCTCCCCTGTTGTGTTTCTAATTTGCATTCTTACATCTCCATTTATAAGGTCATGCGCCGAAAATACGCAATTAAAATCACCCCATAAAATGATGTTGTGACCCCTATATGAACGTGATAATAAATTGTCCAGTGTTTGGTAGAAGAGCGGCTGATTTCTGTAGTCAGGCGATGCGTGTATGTTGACAATTGTGTATTTATGTATATTATTTCCCACTTGTACTACAGCTATCCTGCCTTGGCAGTCTCTGACCTTCTCTATAATCTGCCACCTGTCCGATGTCTATATTATTGCTGTACCCAATCCGATATTGTGAGTACTAAGACTAAAACATGAGTATCTTAGACCTAAGCATGTTGTGATATATGATGCGTGTTCGTCGGTTTTAACGTTAGTTTCCTGAATGTGTATAAAATCAGGTTTCTATTTGCGTATGAGTGGTATAAGATGATTAATTTTGGATCTTATACCTCGAATGTTAATACTCATTATTTTAATTTCCGCTGCCATTTTTGTTGTAATATAAGAAACGGTTGAGCATAATTATGTTTCTTGTTTCAAACTGTCTGTATTCATGTTAACATTTCTTGAGATATTCAGTAGATCCCTTCGCCGGGCTTGAAACATCTAAGTCAATAACGACGCGTGGAGAAGAATCTGACAGGTTTCTTTGTCGTGGTGGTGTGTTAATATTACCACTGTATATTCCAGTCATGGCGCTGGTCGTTATCTGTTCAGTATAATTACTTACACATTTTTTTTTGTTTGACCTGTGCGCTTCAGGCGGTGTAGGGTGGTCGTGGTTGTTGAGGGGCGGCAGCGTGGTAACAGGTGTTTGGCGGGCTGGAGGTGTCGAGCTCTCACCGTCAGACAGGCTCTTGGTTGAGAGTCCCCTTTTCCGACTGACCAGCTGGAAACCGTCTTCATCTTCCTTACTATGTTGATCTGCCTGGGAGTTCGAGGTGACTTTTTGTGCCAGTCTAGGTCTCTTCTGGGTTTGTACTTTAGCCGGACATTTATTACTCCAGTGGGAGTCTTCCCCACAGACTGTACACACCGTACGGCGCCGCGGAACTGTGATAAAGAGACGATGTAGCTTATCTTCTACTCCGTCCAACTCCATGTCCACGTAATGTGGCAGAGGTTCTTTCGGGTTGCATAGATGTAACCACTTGTCCGTGCTGTTTTTAAGTTTATGCACTTCCGCGTTTATATCTCCGAAATATCCGCGGCTATTTGCTTGAATGTCTCAATCTTTGCGGTTGTAGGCATCCAGTGAATCATAGCCTTGGTCTTTTCCTTCTCAATGTTTTCGATTACAATAGTTAATTTGGGATCCTACAGTTCATGCTTCATCCCGTGTAGCCGTTCATAATGAGCCGCCTTTGCTTCCAGTGTCAGCGTAGCGTACCATCTTTTAGGGTCCTCAAAATAGTAGATGGATTTTATCCCTTCCCTACCGATCCCGCAAGGCTCCCTCAATATCAGTTATCAGGTATCAGTTGGGGTATCTTCATTGCACTCCGGACATGCCCATAGGTGCTCAGATCCTCCCACCAGCATATGCATCAGCGTCCGGTGGCTAATAGTGCCAGTTCTGTGTTGGTTGACGAGGCGCTTTGTTTTCCCGATGTACCTCTCGCGTCTGGCTGTGCCGATTCTTACTCCCAGGTCTTTCATCCTGGACAGCGATGTGGAATCACTGACGTCAAAGTCCTCTGTTCTCGCCATATCTTTAAGGACGTTAATAAATCCGCACGATCCATGGGCTGGCCATCTACAGGGGGTGCAGAGCCAGCCAGTTTATCAGCTCGTTCATTTCCCTCGACTCCCGCATGTCCCGGGACGAAGATGAAGGTGACTTTACGGACAATAGACTTCCGCAGCGACTCAGTCCACTGTCTACGTACAGATCCAGCGTCGACCTTCTGAATCATGCTCATTGAATCACTTAGTACACACACGTTGGTATAATGCTGTGACTTCCAGCCATATGAAAGCCTGTGTAACTGCCATCACCTCCATCGTCATGCTGCTCGTGGTCATAGAGTGGGCACCACTGGATTCTTGAACGGTTCGGCCCGCTGAACGGGCTGTAAATGCCCACGCACTTCTCTGCTGCTTTACAACAGATCCATCTGTATAGATGAGCACTTCGGGGCTATCTGAGTGTTCATAGATGAGCGCGTTAACCTCTGCATTGACAACGGCAGGGTTCTGCTCTCTGCACCGTCTGTCGAGTGTGATAATGCAGGAGAAAGTGCACTTAAAAGCTGGAGGCACCTGCACCCATTCCTTGCCGGGGTTGATACTTGTAAGACTGCAGACCTGTCTGACGACATCTTCCGCCCGACCCATCCATGATTTGCCCCTCTTTAGCCTGTCACCCTTTTCTCTGAATATAGCGTCATGCAGAGGGTGCTGCTCATCTACACTTATTTTTAAGTATGCACGAGCTCTCCAGATCTTGATCCTGTGTTCCATTGTCGGGAAGTCAAGGAGGTATCTCATTGCTACACAGCTGGTGTCTCTCGTGCAGCCTAAAATGATGCGCATGGCTTCATTTTGTATCTTTTCAAGTCTTCCAATCTGTGTAGGGCTGACAGTGAGGATGGCCAGGGCATACTCGATGCGTGAAAGCACAAGTCCTTGGAACAGAAGTGTTAGCAGTCTTTGCTCGATATTGGCAGTCGCCATGACTCTCATTGCTGACAAACCTTTTCGAGCCTTCGTTATGACATAATCGACATGATCTCTGAAGGACAGGCTACGATCAAGCCTCACGCCAAGATATGTCATCGACTGGGTTCTACTCAAACTGCTCCCATCCATTCTTACTGCCGGCAGGTCTGTTTTCACAATATTGTTGTTTAATGAGAACCATGTAACCGTTGCCTTTGCAGGGTTGACAAGGGCATCGGCATCAGCACACCATGAGGAAATTCGATCTAGTTCGCCCTGCATATCATTGGCAACCGCCTGTCTATCTCGACCCTGTCGATACACGAGGATGTCGTCAACGAATGACAGAGTCCTACCCCTCCCGTCCAACTGTTGTTCAGTGATCGGCACCGTATACACGTTGAATAGTACTGGTGACAGTGGTGAACCCTGCGGCAATCCTGGACATATCGTTATCGGTTCAGAAGACCATCTCCCGCATCTTAGCACCACCTTCCTTTGGAGCAGAACTGCAGCTATCCATCGTACAAGGTGAGGGTGCACTTTCAGTCTGAGGAGGGTTTGCATCAAGTGCTCGAAAGATACTCTGTTATATGCGTCCTCTAAGTCTATGGCGGCCGCACATGTCTCTTCTCTGACCTGAAATCCTTCGTAAACATCTTGAGCAAAGACCGCCGCATTCCGCCATGACTCTTTGTTGCGTCTGTATCCTCCAAGTGTGGGCGGGAAGCAGCCGAGCTGTTCCAAGTCCCAAGCCAGTCTGTGTGCTACAATTTTCTCCAGTAGCTTGCCAACAGTATTCTGCATCGTAATGATTCTGTAGCTGCTTATCTTGGAATGGTCTTTGTTCGGTTTTGGCAGCGGCAGCAAGTAGCTGTGTAGCCATTCTTCTTTGACCTGACCCCTCTGGATACTGGTGTTGAATTCTCTGGCCAGTTCTTCCATGTCATCATCTGATATCACCAGTAGGTCACCATATCGGATGCCGTCTGGGCCTGGGGCGGTGTTAGGTGATTTCTTGAGCATCGCACGCAATATCTCAGCTGTGATTGTCCATTCTTCGTCTATCCCGACCCCCTCGCACAACTGAGAGAGTGTCGTTGTGGTCCTCTGTCTGGTGGGCTCGTCTTTCCGTTCAGTCTGTTCTATGTAGCGTGCAAGAAGGGCCTTACCTTTATCCGCATCCGACTTTTTCCATGCGAGGTCTGTGCCTTGAAAGTCTGGAATACCCCTACGTTGTGCAGCAACGTTCATGCTCTTGTGGAGGCGCCAGAATGTCGTAAGAGATCGCTCGGAGCACACCTTCCTGCAGAACTCGTCCCATTTCTCGGCCTTGGCCTGTTTGGCGCAGGATTTGAATAAAGTCGTCGTCCTATCGACCTCAGTCTTCAGGTTCGCCAACTCAACTTGTGGCATGTTAGCCTTTCTGGCCTTTTGCCAGTCTTTGACAGCCTGCCTCTTTTCCAGCCATGCCTTCTCGACCTCTCCATTCCACCATGGTGGCTGCAACCATCTTTCTTGTTTCCTGCGGGAGGAAGTTAGTTTTCTTCTTCTGATCTTGCTTATGGCGTCTTGACCAGTGTTGTCGTACGGGAAGGCATTTGTCTTGTTTCTTTGACTCATGGCCCCGTATTTCTTGATCAGGATGACACACGGGTAGTGGTCACTATCGTGGTATCCCAGTGTGCCCCACCGGCACCTTGGTGCGATGGTGGGCGACACCAGAGCCAAGTCAATGACGCTGTCAGAGTCACCTGGTCGAGAGGCTATTCTAGTGACCTTCCCATCATTCAGACAGATTAGGGCAGCAGATGCCAGGGCGTCCTCCAGATCTTCTCCCTGTCTATTGGTGATGCAATTCCCCCACTGACTGCCTCTGGCATTGAAGTCCCCACAGTAGATGATATGTCTTTCATCCATATCGAACAAACTCTGCCATTGTCACACGTCGACCTTTTCATTTCGCGCATAAACGTTCACGATTACAAGCTGCACTGGTGTCATTATTCTTAATGCCTGCACATGCAGGGCATCACTGTTTCAGGAAGACATATCGATCTCAGACACTAGTATGTTGTCGCGAACCAGAATGGCCTGTCCGAGGTGTCGCCTGTTAAAGAATCCCTGAAATCCCGCGACATTGACTGTTCCGTCGCCGAGCTGTGTTTTATGGCAATGCAATCTGTGATCCACCGGGGATAGTTTCGATATCATCTGAGTATTCGTCACCAAAGAACCATTTCCCAAGGCTGATGTCTTCAACTTTCTATACCACAATGTTTGCTACACTAACCTTCCAATTGTTCCAGCTTTCAAAAATATAAAAGGTGTTCTCGAAGGCTAGCTAACATAACATTTCTTACTTTGTCCACCTATTTCACACGTCATTTCACAACTGCAATAGCGGCAAGTCTACATACACCCAAGTGGCTGTTATGAAGTCGACCTTTCATAAAACCACATCTGCCTTATTGAGCCCTTGAATACCCTCTACCACATCTTCTAACAGACTTTCAACGTTTCATAATAAATAACATTAATATTATCTTTGATTATAGAACAACCGATTTTCTGCTGACTAGGCAGATTTTCCACCATAAGGGAGATAAATCATCTGACCCCCTAACCTACTAGGCGCTATTCTAGACAACGAATACGGTCGTCGACCAGCACCCCTAGGAAGAACTTGAAAAACAACAACAACAGAGATTGGGTTCCTGAGACGAATGAGTTGCATTCCTTGGACAACCATAGTACCTAACGATGATCGCCTAAGAAGAGCCTAACGAAAATAAAGCATTATATACATCAAACACAACAACCTCTTTCTTACTAACCCTAAATATACATAATTTAACCCTAACCTAACCTCTAACCATAACCCTAACCCTAACCCTAACTATACAACAAACTGTTTTTAAGAGACATAGATACAAACCAGTGTTAGTAGTGGAAAAAAGTTAAAATTTTAATTAAAATTTAAAAATTATAAATCGCAATTATATTGCGCGCTTCACTTATTATACAGGTATAGGCTAGGTGTAGACAAAAGGGTAGGTATAGAACGTGTATCGAGCTTACATCTTGCGCAATAAAATTGTGATTTATAATTTTTAAATATTAATTAAAATTTTAACTTTTTTCCACTACTAACACTGGTTTGTATCTATGTCTCTTAAAAACAGTTTGTTGTATAGTTAGGGTTAGGGTTATGGTTAGAGGTTAGTTAGGGTTAAATGATGTATAGTTAGGGTTAGTAAGAAAGAGGTTATTGTGTTTGATGTATATAATGCTTTATTTTCGTTAGGCTCTTCTTAGGCGATCATCGTTAGTTACTATGGTTGTCCAAGGAATGCAACTCATTCGTCTCAGGAACCCAATCTCTGTGGTTGTTTTTTTTTTCAAGTTCTTCCTAGGGGTGCTGGTCGACGACCGTATTCGTTGTCTAGAATAGCGCCTAGTAGGTTAGGGGGGTTAGATGATTTATCTCCCTTATGGTGGAAAATCTGCCTAGTCAGTAGAAAATCGGTTGTTCTATAATCAAAGATAATATTAATGTTATTTATTATGAAACGTTGAAAGTCTGTTAGAAGATGTGGTAGAGGGTATTCAAGGGCTCAATAAGGCAGATGTGGTTTTATGAAAGGTCGACTTCATAACAGCCACTTGGGTGTATGTAGACTTGCCGCTATTGCAGTTGTGAAATGACGTGTGAAATAGGTAGACAAAGTAAGAAATGTTATGTTAGCTAGCCTTCGAGAACACCTTTTGTATTGTTGAAAGCTGGAACAATTGGAAGGTTAGTGTAGCAAACATTGTGGTATAGAAAGTTGAAGACATCAGCCTTGGGAAATGGTTCTTTGGTGACGAATACTCAGATGATATCGAAACTATCCCCGGTGGATCACAGATTGCATTGCCATAAATGTTGTTATGTCTGTTTCATTAGACCTCATGCACATCGAATGTTTGGCGTTCTTAGTGGTGTGACATGGAAAAGTTTTGAAGCTATCTATGAAAGACAGAGATACGTTGTGTTAGAAAGGAAGAACCAAGGGTGTGGAGAGGTGAGTGATTAGTCTGTATAAGTGCTTCTTTACCAGATACACTGGAATGGTAAGTTAGAGCTTTCGGTACTGTAAAAGCGGGAAAGTGCTGACGTTGATGATTATGTATTGTGAAATGTCTTTTCAGATAAAAGTTCAAGACACGTTTGACATAACTACAGAAGTTACATTTTTTCCTAATTTTGGTAACACATTTGTCTTAGTTTGGTCGGCATAGTTCTTACTTTTCCATAGCTATTTCTTAGTTTGGCTGACAGATTTTCCTAGTTTTTATCACTTTGGACGACAAGATTATAAGTTTGATTGAAATATGTCTGTACTTGGTCAATATTTTTTTCATATTTGGTTAACAAAGTTTCCTACTTTTCATACGTTTGGATGTGATATTTATAACTTTGGTCAACATTTTAGTTGTGTTGGCTAATATTTTTTTCTAGCGTTTTATAAGTTTGGTCGAGTTATTTCTGTATTTGGCCAACATTTTTCCCATTTGGCTAACAAAATTTTCTACTTTTTATAAGATTGGATGATATATTTATAAGTTTGGTTGAAACATGTCTTTACTTGGACAATATTTTCCACCTTTGATTAATAAAGTTTCCTACATTTTATAAAATTTGGATGCGATATTTCTGTACTGGGCCACTATTTTTCATCTTTGGCTAACCAATTTTCTTACTTTGGTCGACATGTTTTCCTACTCTTTGTAAGTTTGGTCGAGATATTTCATACGTTGGCCAATATTTTTCCTAATATGGGTAATTAAAGCAGCAAGAGAAGTAGGAACAGATTGGCTACATAGACTATTCAACCATGTTTGGGTAGAACAACAGACACCACGAGACTGGGGAAACACCATAATTATCCCAGTTTGGAAAAACAAAGGCAGCAATAGAGATTGCACACAATACAGAGGCATTTCACTGTTGAGTCATACTGGGAAAATATTTTGCAAAATTCTTGAAACAAGATTACGAACTACTTTAGAACCCCAGCTAAGCGAAACGCAGCTTGGATTTAGGAAAAACAAAGGATGCACAGATGCCATTTTTGCTCTTAGACAACTTATAGAAAAATCAATTGAATTCAATGAAACACTCTACTTAGCCTTTGTCGACCAAGAAAAGGCATTTGATAGGGTAGATAGAAACAAGCTGTGGGAAATCCTTAAACAATATGGAGTGAGTACTCATCTAACAAACCTATGTAGAAGTTTATACAACAACAGTGAATGCATAGTGAGAGCAACTGGAGGACACTCAGAACCCTTCACCATAAGATCTGGAGTACGACAAGGTTGTGTCCTGTCCCCTCTCTTGTTCATAACATATATAGACAACATATGTAAAGAAACCAGCCAAGCAGAGACAGCAAGAATACCGCATGACGAGAACACAGAAGACGAACCATCTGCAAATCTAACCATTAGAGAACTCCTGTTTGCAGACGACCAAGCACTAATAGCAAAATCAGAAGCTGAATTACAAGATGACATGAATAGTCTAAACGAAATGTGCAGGGAACATAACATGAAAATTAGCACAAGCAAAACAGAGGTTAATGACTATAACTAAAGAAGAACAAACAGCAACAATTCACCTAAACGAACATCCCTTGAAACAAGTAAAGAGCTTCAAGTACCTAGGAAGTATAATATCATCAAATGGCAGATCAGAAGACGAGATCGAAAATAGGTGCAATAAGGCAAATCAACTCATTGGACAAATGGCACCAATACTAAAGAACAAACATGTATCAATAACTACTAAGAAAGCACTTTACAACACAATCTTCCTACCAACTCTGTGCTACCAATGCCAAACCTGGACAATGACAGAAAAAGAGAAAAGAAAAATCACAACAACAGAAATGAGGTTCCTGAGAAGAATACTCAACGTATCAAGAAGAGATAAGATCAGAAATGAAGAAATCAGAACTAAAGTGGGGGTTAAAGCTGCTCTAGATATTATTAGAAAGCAGCAAGTCAAATGGTTTGGCCATGCAAGTAGGCTACCAGTCAACAGCATGCCACAACAAGCAATGATGTACAGACCAGATGGGGGAAAA
>JACEFZ010004966.1:0-35104 GCA_014155875.1 Cepaea nemoralis | reverse complement strand
TTTTTTTTTAAAAAAAATATTCCCAAATTTTTTGTTTTTAACCAACCATATGTTTTGTGTTGGTGCCCTCGTTTCATTGACTTCAGTTCTTTAAAAAACATTCTGGATTCGTTTTTCTGGTGATTAGTTTCCATATCTTTAATTATATTACTTATATATTCTCGTTTCTGCTGTCGAACTATTTTTGTAGCCTCTTTACATTCATTTCTATATTGCTCTTCCTTTTGGATATTGTTGATGTCATTTAGCCATAGCTGTCTGGCATTCTTTTTCCTAATGACTGCTTCTTCACATTTTGGATTGAACCATCTGTTCTTTCTATGCGTGGTTAACACACCGAGACATTCTTCTGCGGTAGATTGAATTGTATTCTTGATGTTCAACCAAGTTTGGTCAACGCTTTCCCTCCAACGGGTTTTGTAGAATTTCAAGTTTTACATTTATTTCATCTGCAAAATTTCTCTTTGACTGTAATTTCTTGTAGTTTTTCTCTTTTATATGTTGGGTGTAACCTTTATAGTTTAGCATAGAAAGCTCTCTTAAGTTTTATTTTGAATTATGCCCTAACCAGGAAGTTGTCGCTGTGGCACTCAGCTCCTCTATAGCTTCTAACTTGTTGTTTGTTTGATGCATTTTTGTTGTTAATTAAAATGTGATCTATTTGATTATAGGTTCTCTTGTCACATGATTTCCAAGTTTGTTTATGTATATCCTTTCTTTGCAGTCTGGTACTGCTGATCTGCAGACCTTTGGCTTCTGCTAGGTTGATGACTATCCATCCATTATCTTTTGAAGTTGTATGTAGGCTTTCCATACCGGCAACATTTTTATGAGTTTGCTCTCTACCTATTTGTGCGTTGAAGTCTCCCAGCACAATCATGATGTCCTGTTTTGGGGTTTCTTCTATGACATCTTCCTGATCGTTCGGGTCCCATCGATTGACGGACGTTGGTCGCGGCGATTGGGCAATCTTGAGCATAGCCTACGATGGGCAGTGTTGTGGTATTCTGTTGTGATAATTTGGTGTGTCCAGTGTGTGCCGCGTGGTTACACACCCGCTTCACACGCGTGATCCGGGACTGTTTCCGGATCCGGTCAGGGATATGCACTACTGACGAGCTCAAATGAGGGCGAAACTCGAGTATAGTGCTTCCATATTGACGTGGATAGGCCTTAGGTTCATATCAGAATGCGATCGGCGTTGCCAGTAGTGGGTTGTGCTCAATATTTAAATTTCAAATCCCGAAACAACCACATAATCAATCTTCCAGATCATAATAAAAGTCTTCTTTAATATCATCTTCTTTCTCTTCAGTAGGTGCATGTACATTAATCATCGTTATATTTTTCCATTTACCTTTTATTCGTAATTTACTAATCCTATCATTAACAGCTTTAAAGTTTAGAACGTTCCCCCATAACTCTTTTTTTGATGACAAATCCTGTTCCTAATTCATGTTTATTTTGAGTGTTTCCTCCATATATTATAATCATTCCATTTTGCTCTAAAGTACCCTCTCCTGGCCACCTTATTTCTTAAATTGCTGTTATATCCATTTTATACTCAACGAGCTCCCGGGTTAATTCTTCGGCAGCTCCAGCTCGATATAGTGTTCGTACATCTGTTTCGTAACAAAATGGTTTTTACAAAGGTTGGGAATTTAACCCCACGCTTCAACCCCCCAAACTGGAGGACCAGGGTGTTTCTCTTTGTCTGTTCTCTACCCTTTGACCTGTCCGGCTTGGGAGGCCCTGCTGGTAGCTACGCTCTCAGGGTCATTGAGAAACTCAAGCTCCCCCACCACGACAAGGTGGAAACACCGTCGGGGGATATATATATATATATATATATATATATATATATATATTTGCGACGTCATATAAAGTACACCCAATTAACTTTCACTCTAATTAATTTCACTGGCTAATTTCACCACACATACACACACACACACACACACACACACACGCACGCACGCACGCACGCACGCACGCACACACACACACACACACACACACACACACACACACACACACACACCAGTCTTCTTAAAAAAATAAATCTTCACTGCCTTCAGTTTCTTGATTGTTTCATTACGAATTGTCCAGCATTTACAGACATAGAGATGAACAGGCCACATATCACTTCACACTTGTGATATTTCTGTTTTCCTGACTGTGTTCCTTATTACATAATATGTGCGGAGATGGCACTTCTTGTTCTGATCTTTCTTTCTGTCATATTTTCCGTCAGATATTACAATGTAGCCTAAGAGGTCGGCCAGTCTCAGCGGTTTCAGTCGCTGAAACTTTCTCTTATGACCTGGGGATAGTGGGTGTATTCCACATGTTGACATCTCGTCCTTGACATTGGATGACGTAAATCAGAAGTACGCTATAAGTCAGAGAATGGTTCGTCTAATGGCGAGGGACACTGGTTATAGGGACAACTAACTCTCACGCAAAATCAGTCATGTGTACTGTTGTCAGTAGTAGCAACTACTGGTTATAGTATTAGTAGCAACTACTGGTTATAGTAGCAACTACTGGTTATAGAAGCAACTACTGGTTATAGTAGCAACTACTGGTTATAGTAGCAACTACTGGTTATAGTAGCACATTTGTGGATTTCGCTTGAGTTTAAAACGAGCGAACAACTACACCCTCCCCTCACCCAAATCCCCACCCAAAATAATACATAAATAACTGTAACCAAGATATAGAGAAGGTCTGAGCTGCGTGTGTTACATTTTTACTGTGTTGGTTACACTTGGTTTGATTTCTTTTGTTTGTGTCAGTCTGTCGGTGTGTAATATTTGTATTGGTCCTTTTATGTGTGTGTTTGTTGTACTTAAAGCTGTTGTGGTTGTGGCTTAGGGGTAGTGAACGTGTTCCACAACCCTCGAAAATATCGAGGTGAGTGTTCGACGATAACCGCATGGCGATTTGGAAACAGACCGCTTTTCGTTTAATTCGATGATGTGTATGAGCGTCGGTCTTTCGGGAAGAAATGGCAAACTACTGGACTTGAAAACAGCCTAGGAAATCACAAACAGTTCAAAATATGCCGAGGCTGATTGATTTACCGTGATTTAGGTGTTGTAAAGGAAATGTAGCTAATTGTGTGTAAAACATACTGACATGTATGCATTCTTGGAAGCTGCCCTGCGTTCAGTGATATAGTGCATGTGTTTCAACGTTGCACGTTCTCTGCAGGACGTTGCCTACGTACATTTACACATACCGGTTGTTTGTAAAGTCTCACTACACTTTATATGTAGAACAAATTTAAAAAATGTATCTCTTCCGTTGATAACACCATTCTGTTTGGAGTGCAAAGAATTACTCCAGCAGACGGCAGCCATTCGCTGCATATTGTTTCTCGATAGACTGTGAAGCGCACTTTTTGAGGACATCATGTATTTCATTTTTAAAATTTGTTCTACATACAAAGTGTAGTGAGATTTTACAAACACTCGGCATCATCAGCAATGAATTTATTATGGTCAATCTTTCCCACTGAAAATTCACACATGACATCGTCTCATAACAATCAGCATGCAAGAATAGTTTCTGGGTGAGTTAATATTAAGTTAAAAATTGGCGTATGAAATAGTTAAATATATATACACATAAAAGCGTCCTTCTGTGTATTAGAATCGGTTTGCACGTTCTCACTCATTCCTGATACAGGTCAGACGAAACATTCACCCGTGCTTGTGGTGTGCGAGTAGTTGCTGACTTGTCACGTTTCACATTTGTTTCTGGAAATAAAATCAACATTCGGATGCTTATACGAGGGGGATTCAAATGAAAACATTAAACATGTGATACGTCATAACATTTGTTCTTAACTTTTTCAGAATAAATTCACAAATTGAAGCCTCCTCGTAGTTTTAACCCTTCTTGCTAACTTAATATGTGTTGGTTTGTTGTTAGGAGACCATTTCTCCTCCACACTGCCTTGAAAGATAGATGTCATTTACAAGACATGTTTTATCCGCAGAAGCCTATTCTTACGATAGTTAGTTAATTAGTTAGTTAGTTAGTCGACAGATCATCCTCATTGCACATCGAACCATTCAGTCCTTTGTTCTTCGCCTAATCATGACATGGCTGTACCAACTGGCTTGTGTCATCTAATCCTTTGTTCTTCACTCAATCATGACATGGCTGTACCAATGTAGCTAATGCCATCTAATCGTTTGTTCTTCGCTCAGCCATGGTGTAACAAGCTACGTGGAGGGTCCCAAATAGCCTGTCACAATGTTTCCATACTATTCTATAGCCCTGGCTGGGATAGGTCTTTGCTGCCAACCCTCCTCCGTTCCCCGGACTCACTGTCACTCTCTCTTTCGACCTCGGGGTCTATTTCCTGCAGTGTATTTCTGGCTGACACAAACATAACATGACGATCGTCCCAGTAACTATAATTAGAATTTAATACCGTACTGAAGGACAACACAGAAAAACATCAAGACAGATGAACCTATGAAAGTCTAAAAAAAAAAAAAAACTGAGGAGATAACTCTAGTCCAGACATGAAGCAAGAAAGCTCTGAACATCATAGACCACAGATCTCAATATTGTCTTGTTAGTTCACATCCACCTCACCGGATCAAGTTTCGGGTCTCTCCTTCCAGCGTAGGTTGTTCGAACAACAGCTTTCAGGTTTCCGTGGCCAACACGATATAGTCACTCATCTGGTCTGGGAAAGTGCCATGGGATCACTTGGCACAATTTTGGTTGGGAAATAATGTCCTGAGACCAGATTGTGTATAGGGAATGAGTCAGAGTCTTTCGCTGTCCCGGACAAGGATGGGAATTAGGCGTAGGTCCAACCAGAATCATCAGCAAACACTCGACCCTAAGTCGATGAGAAGACTTGAGTTGCGGTATTGTCACTCGTTTAATTTTAGTCCTGATTCTCCCTCATAATTAGAAACATTCTACCTGGTATGGCCACTGACTTGCCCTGGCTTCATCAGTTGCATATAGCTTTAGGCATAGAAGCCCTGTCGAGTCTTTCAACTCACTTTACGGTCAAAAGAAGGACCCTGTAGATGACAAAGATTAGTGAGCGACCGGGCTGACTCATGCACCACAATCCTGAGGTCCAATTGGGCCTCAGTTAATAAATTGGTTATGCATTTTGGCTTACCTAATCAATTAGATAAGTGGCCTGTTTGAATGGGTCTGACATGTCAGGTAGCCCCTGGATTGGCTACGTCCTGGCTTGAGTAGACCTCCATCTTGTAGACGTCCTGTCGGCTACCCTATGCACCCTTTTGCATACAAGACTCACTCTCCACACTCATACCCTGCCTTTATTATTATTGGGCACATTCGGTTCCCGGCTTCTCTCTCCCTTGCAAACCATGCCTTTCTCACGACAAAGCTCTTGTGGTGTGTTGTGTTTAAGGATATGTGTTTCTCCCCCTTAACTAATATTATAGTAGTGAGGATGTATGGCACTCAGGGTAGTTCCCCATCCCCAGCAAGAATAGAAAAGAAGATACTACTCCCTCGGGCTGCTGCTCTTGTCTGAGCTGTCGCCGCAATGTACCGGCCGTGCCTCACCTTACCCGTAGAACTCGATGATCTTTTCGACCCGTAACCATTCAGTTCACCTGGCCACCCTATCCGCCAAAAGATGAACAAGATAACCCAGTGGATATCCTCTTCCGGCTCAAGAAGATAGATCATAGATTGGTGGACCCCATCCCCACGGAGCCCTTCCCTCCTTCCGGCATACTGTAGCTATCCAATGATTATATTCAAATGAAAGATGACACTAAGTAGAGGTAAAGCCGTAGGAAGAAAGATAGCACTCGTCTATCGGCTGCCAAGAACAAGCGATATCATTTGGGAAATATTTATTGTTCAGATTTGTTCCCTTGCCATGCCAAGATCAAGACGCTTAGCCAGATTGGCTAACGGTCACCCCCTCCCAATATGGCAAGACTGCCGTTTCGCCAATTCATCTCAGTAGTCGAGACAATAGAGATTTATAAGTGCAGGACTAATTACAACCTAAGATTACCTTTCATACACCAGCAGTATGCTGCACTTAAAATGTCCCAATCTTCAACTTGACATCTTGACATTATGCAGTGGGTAACGGTAGGTCTAGAAACGGACATGAATTCTCCCCCCGAAGTTGAACCCGTGTGTATTTGGTGCAAGGCGCCCTAGCGGGTTTTCCCCAAAGAAAAGACATATATCTAATTATTCTATTACCAAGATCGTGTTGTTAAAGTATCCCAGAGAACTATCTTCCATAGTGATTGAACGAATAAGAGAACTGAGGGTTCCCGAAAGCTGTTTCCCCCAGTTTACCCAAAATAAAAGAAGGCATGAGGACATGAGCCATTGGCGTTTCGCCACATAGGCCCCATCTTAAGAAAGTCGAACCCTACGAACTTTCTACTGCCAGAGGTTCTGTTCGAATGGCCCCACACTCACATTCAACCATAGGATGCCGTGATAGGAAATCCGCTCCCACATCCTCCCTTCCGGGGATGTATTCGATCGTGAACTGATACGGTTGTAGGAGCAATGACCATCTCATTAACCTCGCGTTCAGTTTCTTAGAAGTCGCTAAAAACGTCAGAGGTTGATGGTCGGACTGCACTTTGAACGGTACTCCATACAGATAAGGTTGAAATTTCTGTACCGCCCACACTAGAGCCAGAAATTCCCGTTCGACAGTGGAGTAATTCCGTTCCGCGGGTAACAGTTTTCTACTTGCATACGCCAACCGACTTAGCACCGAAGCATCATCTTGCCCTTCCTGCAACAGAGTTGCCCCAATCCCTATGTTACTCGCGTCGGTTCTTAGAACAAACATTTTCTCCAAATTTGGGAGTTGCAGGACTGGCCTATCCACCAAAGCCTGTTTCAGCTTCCCATAAGCTTCTTCACAGCTCGGGGTCCAGACTATAGGATCTGGCGATCCTTTCTTCAGGGTTTCGGTTAACGGCGCCCCAATTTCATTGAACTTCGGAATAAATTTCTGGTAAAACCCACACAGAGACAAGAAAGACCTAACATCCTTTTTGGATTTAGGACGGGGTGCGAGTCTGACCTTCTCAATATTCTTTTCTTCCGGTACCAGTCCCCCTGGGGTAATAGTATGTCCCAGAAATTCCAAGGATTGATAGCCAATCATGCATTTGGGGACGGGCGGTTAACCCTTCCTCTTTTAACCTTGTGAAGATCTGTCCCAAGGAATTCAAGTGATCCCTCAGATTGTCAGACGCGATGAGAATATCATCCATAAACGAGACCACAGAAGGATCCTTTAAAGGTTGTAATAACATTCTCATCGTGCGGGTGAACACACTGGGCGCATTGCTCAGCCCAAATGGCATGACCTTGAATTCGTAATGCCCGCTCGGAGTACTGAAGGCGAGGAAGGGGCGAACCTCGGGCTTCACAGGGATCTGATAATATCCCCTGCTTAGATCAATTTTCGAAAAGTACTTTGCCTTATTTAGTCTGGCAAACAGTTGATTTGTGTTCGGTAACGGTTCAACTTGGAATGTCGTACAACTGTTTAAATGCCTGTAATCAATACATAGGCGGTGCTCCCCACTGGGCTTCCTCAACAAGACAACCCCGGCATTATAAGGAGAAGTCGAAGGAGTGATGATGTCATCGTCCAGAAGCTTCTGGATTTCGGCTTCCAGGGCCTTCTCTTTCGAAAAGGGCACTGGATATATTTTTTGGCGAACGGGGTCTTGGGTAGTCAGAGTCATATCAAACTCGACCAACCCTGTCCGCCCTGGCCGATCGGTAAGAATCTGCTGATGGGACTCCAACAAAAGGATGATCAGGTCTGTTTCTTCAGCCGACAGATCAGGATTTATATGTACATCCCTATAGGTTTCCCCAGGGTGTAAAGGATACCCCCTATCCGCGTCTTCGCCCGATTCAGTTTCCATCGCGACCGCCATAGTCATGATTGGGAGAGAAGTACCATCAGATCGTTCTTCATACTTTTTGAGGAGGTTAATGTGGAAGATTTTGGATTTCCCCCTGATCCGGATGGCATAGTTGGTGCGGGACACAACCCTTTCCACCGGGCAAGGCCCCTGCCAACCAATCTCGAGTTTATTGGAACCTACTGGAAGTAACAACAGAACCCGATCCCCCACTTTAAGAGACCTATCTTTCGTCCTTCTATTGTAGTAGGCCGCGTGTCTCTTTCTGGCCGCCCTCAGATTCTGAGCTGCCAAAGCCCATCCCGTCTGGAGTTTCTTCTTTAACTCTTCGACGTATTTATATGAGGATACAACTTCTTCGGAAGTTTCCTCCTCTGTCCAACATCTCAATATGGCTTCTAAGGGACCCTTGATTGGCCTCCCGAATAGTAGAGTGGCTGGTGGCTTAGAGTCGATTGTGGCCAACAGTATCGCCTCACCCCACATGGATCAGCAATCCACCATCGTAAGAATATACATATTCTCCAAGGGGCACACCTGTCTGATCGTATCCTCCGCCTGAGCCATCCATGATTTCCCTCTTATCAGTCTCTGACCCTTAACTACGTCCAGCGCCTCATGCAACGGGTGATCTGTGTCTGTAGCTACTCTGAGGTATGCCTTCGCTTGCATCACCTTGTGCCTACTAGCAACAGTAGGCAGACCAAGAATGTAACGCATACACACTACTGGAGTGTCTCTGGTGCATCCCAGAATGACCCGCATCGCTTCATTCTGTATGCGCTCTAATTTCACCAGCTGACTCTTTGAGACAGTAAGCATTCCTAGTCCATAATCAATCACTGAGAGGATCAAGTGCTGGTATAGCGTGAAGAGCATTCTCTGCTCTGTGTCCATTGCAGCCATAGTTGTAAGTGCATTGAGTCCCTTTTGAGATCTTGTCACGTTTTATGTAGATATCTAGGCTTGTTCTAGTATGTGTTATTAAATTTAGCTTCCATTTTTATGTACACTGTGTAAGGGTTGGCGGGGGGTGGGGGGGGGATTTATAGCGAGGAAATTCGAAAGGGGCGAGGGGGAATGACGTTCTGAACATATGGTAAAGGGGGACATGGGCCAAAAAAGGTTGAGAACCACTGGTGTAGATCACTGCGTCGTTTCTGTCGGCATTTTCATCTTTAATCACCAGTTGTTGGACCCTCAATTGTGGCAACCCATTACACTCTCTGCCCAGTGTGATGATGATTTGGTGGAAGCTGCTTTGCGTCTGCCATGTCTGCTACCTGTATATTTACTCCACTATGGTGACCTGCCCAGTGGTATCTACTGTCTGCGCTATCTAACACTCTATCTCTGTTCAGATACCTCTAAGACCTGCAGGTTACCATGCAGAGGGTGTCTTGTGTTCATGTAGATATTGACCTGTGCCAGTGACTCGTCTAGATTTTACAGTATGTGCCTCACCGTTCTGATGGACGTATTTTGTGTACGACCCACGACAATTCGTAGTCTCTCATTCTGGATTCGTTGTAGTTTTTCCCACCGTGAAACAGTGTTAAAATACCCAGACCATATACAAATATTGAGAGGACTAGACCATTGTACAATAAGACAAGCTGTCTTTATGTCATGCGCGTAGCCACCACACCCTGCTCGGCCCTGCTTGTATTTAATAATAGTCTGCTGAACATGATACTTATATTACAGGCTATGATCAAATGTCAAACCTGGATATTTTAATTGTTATCATTTTTCTCGCCTGCTTGTCCATTTAGAGATATGCCAGACAGGTCTGCTTTCCCATTGGCGCTTTTGAAGGAACACCACAATATACTAGACTGCCCACAGTTCACCGCTGAACTGGTCTGTTCAAAGCACTCAGGAATCTTCTGTTAAGCTTCTCGTATATTTCTGATCGTGTCACACCTGTTAGAACCAATCCTATACGGTAAGACATCATCTGCGAATAGCTGGGTTCGTCCTGGTTCAGTGGGATTTATTCTAGTCAGTTTTTCTGTATAGATATTGGACAACACCGCCAAAAAACGGAAAATCCTGCGTCAAGACTTAGACATATATGTTGTCATGGAATCACTGTGGATTAACCAGATGATGATAATACAGTCAGTCTGATTCACGGCATGTTTTCAAGGCCACAATTGTTTTTAACCAGTACAGAAAGAAAAAAAACAAGTCAGATTAACAACTGCAGTTGTTTACTAGGGGGGTCGGTGAGATGAATCAATACACCGTCCTTTGAAAGTTCCCCAATAGTCGGGAAATTGTAACCAGGTGGTTGTGACACGCGGACTTGTTTGGTTGTCAGGACAGGAGGAGATAACTGTGAACAAAGAAAGACAAAACTCTTGCATTGATTAAACCCAGGGGACATAAGATTTCTGGAAATAGTTAGTGCCCCTGAAGACACCAGCGTGACATCAAAAGAACTTCACTAGAACACTCCCGGCTCTGTGTGATATAAACAAGACTTGTGTACGTTAGTGTAACTCAGACAGTTGACGTAGGCAGAAGTGATAGCTGGCTCGATCCGTGTTGAATAGAATCGCATGTGTTCGGTTTTGCTTAACATGTGTCTTTTATGGTAAATTGTGTATTCGATTCAGAGGTTGAGTCAGGACGGCATAAGGTAATTTAGAGATTGCATCTAGCTATAAATAATGTGGAATAGCTTAGTGATAGATATAGTTCAGAACTATACCATAGTGTTGTTGCATTGTGGTTAGGTAGTCAAGGAATATCAGCAACAATAGGTAGTCGCATTGTCAAGATTAACTAGTGTAAGAAGGCAGGTGACTCCGCTGATGGGGAATAGTGAAATAGGATGATATTTGGGGAGATTGGGGATGGGGAGAATGTCAAATGGTGGGATCTTCCAGTGAGGTCTGCTGGGGGTCTACACTTTGCATTTGGCTCTGTCCTGGTCTTAACTCACCTCAGGCCTAAGTGAAGAGCCCCTCTGCCCATGACAGAGTTGGTTCACTGTCATGTATCTGAGTGAGACTGTCAGCCTACCCCCATCTAATGGAGGTCAGGGACAGGTGCTCTCACCAAGTCTATCTTTCTCTCTTTTACAGGTTCCCTTAGGTCACTCAAGTCACTGAGAATGGAGACCTTAGTGCAGGCAGTTATTCAGCAACTTTTGCACTGGGCCCTGATGAAAGGGGTTTACAGGAACAATTGTGAGAGTATTTATCAAACGTCACACGTTAGCAGAATACTAGAGATTAGTTTTTCCGCATCATTTTGGAGAAGGAAAAATCGTGAGATTAATGTTTCAAACATCACATGTGAACAGAACAATAGAATTGTTTTTTTTTACACCACATGGGAAAAGTCCAGTGGGTATTATGTTTTCACACGACAGGTGAAAAGACTAATAGGTACTGTTTTTCCACATCACATGGGAATAGAACAGTATAAACTGATTATGAAGTTATTAAAACAGTGATCTTGTGAGCAGTAGAAACTTTAGACAGGAATTACATTTAGTTCAAGGAACAGTATTTTCGTGTCCTCACTAGACAAGGATGTTATAAGTCTCAGAACAATAGGGACATGTAATAACGGTGTGTGATCCAGGCAGGATCAGTGTCAGACTGGGACTAGGTATATGAGTGATCAAACAGCGACCGGTGGAAGTCTACATCTAGCAGGAGGGACACATTCCTTGGTGAGGTCAATGTGGACTGAATGAAGATGTGGTGTGATCCTTTCCGGGATGATCGGGCTGGGCTCTTCAGCTGCTTGGTCAGAGTCTGCACACACTAGAATATTCGACACACATTCTACACATTACACATACACACTTCTCACACACATACTCTTTGCTTTAATAAATTATTTTGTATTTTATTTGTTAGAGCTAGAGTTGTTGAGCATGTTGTGTTGGGGAAGAGTGAGAGGGGGCATGATCTAGGGGTGAGTGAGAGTAAGAAAGAGGTGTCGACAGATTGATGGAGTTTTGTGGGCGGAGTCTGGTGGTTTCTCTAGGATAATAATATTGAGGTAATAAAAATGTGGATGTTGATTCCCCTCACTCCAGGGACGACACTAAAGTAAGAAAGGAAGACTTACGACATTTATTGGGGGCTCGTAAACGTTATCTTTGGACAGTGGGATCTCTCGTAAACGGGATCTTTTGACAGTGGGATCTCCGGACAACGGGGTTTTTTGACACGGGATCTTTAGATATTGTTATAGAATCCAGCTAGAGTGAATGTGGATAGGGGTTAAGACAAATATCTTTCCTTCACACTTCACACGTCTGCATAAGTCTGTGGTCCTAATTCTACTCTTGTCACTGAGTGATTGTGTTGTGTTGTGCTGTGGGGTTAAATATATAGATACCTGTTAATTAGTCATTATCTATATATTTGTTTAGAGATAATTAATATACAAACTGCTGACTGACCTCTCTAAAATATGGCCACTCCTAAACTAACTACGGCAGAACTAAGGGCAAAAAGGGAAGAAATGGGTTTGTCGGGTTCTGCACTAACAGATTACGTACAGGAGGTGGAGAGGGAGTTTCGTCAAGCAGAAAGGGAAGATCGAAAGGCCGAGGTGGAATTGAGAAGGATGGAGTTAGAACAAGCTGCTAAGAAATTGGAAGCAGAGCAAGGCATGAGAAGGCTGGAAATTGAAGCTGAGCAGGCAGCTAAGAAACGGGAAGCCGAGCAAGAAGGTCAGAAAAGGGACCACGAGTACCGGATGCGGGAACTCGAGCTTAAAAGACAATCTAACGGGGAAACTGAGGGAGCAGTTGGAGGTTCCTCCATCCCAGGCTCAATCCCAGCAGGTGGACATAGTTACCATGCTATGAAGTTTCCTCTAGCAATCTACGAGGAGGACAAGGAGAAGATTGACCAGTACCTTCAACGCTTCGAGGCCATGTCTGTTGCTATGGGTCTGGATCGGGACAAATGGTGTCTGAAGCTTTCCCAGGGATTACGCGGGACCAACTACGAGGTATATTCTCGCCTGCCACCAGGACATGAGAACAATTATGACGAATTGAAGACGGCTCTGCTGAAACGATTCGAGGTTACGTCACATACCTACCGGAAAAAAATTTCGAGCAGCGAAACGAGAACCGGGGGAGTTGTTTGCCGCCTACAGTTTCGTCTAAAATCCTATCTCCATAAGTGGATGGATTTGGCTGGGTTCGCACATGACTATGAGAGTCTGGAAGAGCTAATGGTGGTCGACCAGCTGAAGAAGCAAATTTCGAAACCTCTCAGGACATTCCTGGGAGAACAAGGAGCGGAACGTATTGACCTCGTGACAAAATTAGCAGAACGGTTCGTCGAGGTACATGGGGAGGCAGGGGAAAACCTTTCCACTAACACCAAAAGTCAGGAGAAACAGGACAGGAAGAAAGCCAAAAACTCAGGAACCAAAAAGGAAGAACCTTATGTAAAAACTGCAGAGGATAGTTCAGAGAAGACGAAGGAGGGAAGCAAGAGCACTTCGAGCTCTACACCAAAACGACCGTGGTTGGAGAAGTGGTGTTCAATTTGTAAGTCGCCATCTCAGAATACGAGGGACTGCAAATCGAAGGCTAAGAGCCCTCACTACGCAGCATGTCAAGTGACGTCCAAGGAGATTGTCACGGAAAATGCCAAGGTCAACAAGGAAGCTTGCCATCAGGAAAGCTCACTTAAGTCCGGCACTAGAAAATCTAGGACAGGGAAATGGTGCAAAAACTGCAAGTCAAACACGCACAATGCTATTGACTGCAGGGGAAAGTCAGGAGACTCTCATTTCGTCGTGTGCCCAGTGGAACCTAAGGTGGAGCCCACTGAACAGGTCGAGGCCGAGGAAGAGACACCAGACCAGGAAAAACCACCTGTAGTGGAATTGGCAGAGGTTAACGGTCGTCAAGTGGAGTGTTTGTACGATACAGGACTGGACGGGGAGGCCGTGCTTTCTGCGGATCTGGTACACCTAGAACAATTCACAGGTGAGACCATGGAGATACAGCCTGCACAGAAGAGTGCTGTGGCCATGAAGTTGCCCATTGGTAACGTGGAGATTCGGTCAAGGTATGTCACCGGCACAATCAAGGCCGCTGTATTGACCGATCCCATTTCCCCCCTTTATCCTCTGTTGCCGGTATGTCTTTCTGAGAATGCCCAGAGAGCCAATCCATATGGGAGCAATACAGACTCGCTCTCAGACGAGGACGGAAGAGGCAGAAGCAATTGTGACTAACCCAATGCCGGGGGAGCTACGAACTGCCCAGAGTGAGAATGCTACTTTACGTCCTTGCTACAAAAAGCTGCAGAGAAGTGCTGATCCACCAAGGCGTGGGCAGTACTACATAAAGAATAGGATACTCTACAGGAGAGCAGGAAGGGGAGACAACCTATACGGTCAGTTGGTCGTCCCAAAAGCTCTGAGAATGCCCAGAGAGCCAATCCATATGGGAGCAATACAGACTCGCTCTCAGACGAGGACGGAAGAGGCAGAAGCAATTGTGACTAACCCAATGCCGGGGGAGCTACGAACTGCCCAGAGTGAGAATGCTACTTTACGTCCTTGCTACAAAAAGCTGCAGAGAAGTGCTGATCCACCAGGACGTGGGCAGTACTACTGAACAAAACGTAAGTCCATTCCTCCTTAGTTGGATCGCTGCAGCCCTATTCCAACGGAAAGTAGTTTTTAGATGTGGCAGTTGGACTTCGGAACCAACAACAATATATCCTGGCCTACCACAGGGATCACCATTATCTCCGGTACTGTTCAACGCCTACACAGTGAGAATCACCAGTGAGCAGATCACTGAACCTGGCAGGACATTGTCATATGCCGATGATGTGTTAGTGTATCGTCAGGTTAAGGATAGAGAGGAGGTTGCTGTGGAACTACAAACCGAACTCAATCGCATAAGTACTTGGTGGGATGAAGCTGGGGCAATGGTCAACCCAACAAAGGCAACAGTGACTTGGTTCTCGTTGAATAATCATATTGTCAACAATCCAACACCAACTGTAATGCTGTGTTCAGAGACGGTGGAAAGAACGCAGGCAATGAAATACCTGGGGATACGGTTTGATCGAAGCCTTGCTTATAATGTGCACATAGACCAGGTGATAACAAAGGCCAAGCGGGGTTTGGCAGCGATGCAGGTGATGGCGGCAGCAAACTGTGAGCAGCGCCATCTATGTCTTCTGTACGAGGGGCTGGTCATGTCTGTTTTGGAGTATGCAATGGCACTCCTGACTCTCAGCCATAAGCAGATAGAAAGGATGGAAAGGATACAGAATGAAGCTATGCGCATTATTCTTGGATGTACAAGAGATACAGCATGCAGGGCGATGCGCTACCTTCTTGATTTTCCAACCATTGAAGAGAGAATACAAGTTTGCAGGGCACGCGCCTACGTCAGAATTAACGCAAACACACAACATCCACTGCATAGTGAAATTATGAAGGTGAAGGGCAGCAGGTTAAAAAGAGGACGGTCGTGGATGGGTCAAGCCGAAGACATTCTTCAACAGGTGTGTTCACTTGATGACTTAGAACCTGGCGAGGAGTGGGTGCAAGTGCCAACAGATTTCTGCACATCCTTTTCAGTTTGCATCCAACTAGATAGAAAATGCAGACAAGAAAATCCGGCTGCTGTTGAGGCTGAAGTACAAGCGTTGATTTTCGAGAATTCGCTAGACGGTGACGCGGTCATCTACACAGATGGGTCGGTCGTCCGACATGTGAGAAGCTCATGGACCTTTACAGCTCGGGCCGGAGGGAGAATTGTGAAGGAGGTCTCTGGTGCTTTCACTGAAACCACAAGTAGCCTGACCATGGAAGTCATGGCAGTAAGTAAAGCAATAACATGGCTCGAGACACAGACATTCACTAGGGCTTGTTTCCTTAGCGACTCAATGAACATGATCAAGAGGATAGAGGAGGGGTCGATCCGAAGAGAATGGTTGCTGCCTCTGAAGCGGTCTCGGCTGGCAAAGATTAGTTTCATCTTCGTGCCAGGGCATGCGGGAGTACAAGGAAATGAGCAGGCTGACAAGCTCGCAGGTGAGGCTACTGTGGAGGGCGGACGCGCCATGGACCAGGCTGACATTCTGAATGCTCTACGAGAAGTGAGACTTTTGCGAGAACCAAGTGATGACTGTGAATCTACAACAATGGCCAGACTGCGAGAGCAGCAAATTAAAAGAGGGGTGGCCAGACAAGAACACTACGCAGGAAGCCAAAGAAGATTGATAAACCAACACAGAACTGGCGTCGTTAGCCGCTACACGCTGCGGGATTTGCTGAGGAGGGGATCCGAGCACTTATGGACTGAATGGTTCGATGTGCAACGAGGATGATCTGTCGACTAACTAACTAACTAACTATATATATATATATATATATATATATATATATATATATATATATATATATATATATATATATATATATATATATATATATATATATATATATATATATATATATATATATATATATACCTGGCGGGGAGCGTTCTCATTTAATTAATATTCGGCCCCTGCTCCCGTTCCCGTTCCCAAGAAAGACGACCCGCCCCGGCTTCGCCCAGCCCCTGGAGGGGAGCGTCTCATTTAATTCATATTCGGCCCCTGCCACCGTTCCCGTTCCCAAAAAAAGACGACCCGGCCCAGCTTCGCCCAGCTCCTGGCGGTGAGCGTCTCATTTAATTTATATTCGGCCCCTGCTCCCGTTCCCGTTCCCAAAAAAGACGACCCGGCCCGGCTTCGCCCAGTCCTCTGGTGGGGAGCGTCTCATTTAATTCATATTAGTAGTCATATAAGCTCCCGTTCCCGTTCCCGGAAATATGGCGAACAGATTGGAAGAGAACAATCTTCATCTCAATAACTAAATAGGGCAATCTGAATCTATTCATCGTAAACTTACCAAGATATCACGATAAAAACCCAATAAATGCTGGGATGACTGTATAGATGTCGAAGAAAAATAAAAAGATGAGTTAGAAAATGTTCACGTATTTACAATAGATGCATTATTTTTATGAAAACTTTAAAAATGCCTTAAAGATTTTATCATTATATAATATAACGCATATGCCTGTAAATAACTGTAGACAAACATTTTGTAAAGCTTTGATAACAATGCAACAATTATATATAAAATATATAGCAATGCTACTAAAAGCTATGTCTCTTGTTATAACTTTTCTTAAGTTAAGTCCCCCCGCCATATATATATATATAAATTATAATGTAAATTACAAAATTAAATTTTATTACGTAAATAGCTGATTGTAAACTAACAAACTATGACAGTTGGCTGCACGGGAATGATAAGAACACGTGTAGAATATTTCATCTCAATCGGATGGACCGTTCGCGAACGCATAAATAACATACATACATACATACAGACAAACAAACAGACATTGCATTTTATATCTAGAATCAATTTTGGAAATAAGATATACTATGCACTACAACATCTACTAAAATCAAATGAGCTATCTCGTAACACCAAAACCACAATATACAAAACACTGATCAGACCAGTTGTGCTGTATGGCTCTGAAACCTGGAGTACAACGAAAGGAGACGAAGCCTTGTTACAAACCTTTGAGAACAAAGTTTTAAGACGCATCTTTGGACCCATTAGGGATACACAAAGTGGAGAGTGGAAAAGAAGAAGTAACAAAGACATTTATGATCTGTTTAAGTCCCCGCTAATCACTGGTATCATGAAGTCTAATAGACTACAATGGCTGGGGCATATAGAAAAAATGGAAGATAATAGGGAAACAAAACTCGCTTACACTCAGGAGATAAATGACCGTAGACCCCGAGGTAGACCAAGAAGACGGTGGAGAGATAATATATACACAAACCTACAAGCACTTGAAATCAACGACTGGCAAGAGAAGGTCAACCAGAGAAACGAATGGAGACGGATTGTATCTGCAGCAAAGAATCTCAATGGCTCGGAACGCTGAAGAAGAAGAAGAGTAATTACATTGGTAAATTTCGTAAGTAATAAATTCCTCCCCCATTTTTGGTTTAACCTACAGGGGGTAGTAGTAGGCCTCTTTCAGTCCTGAAGGACTATAGAGTTGTGCCGCTTGGGAGGTACCTGGCAGCACCGCTGGTGACTGTATAGTCCAATGCAAGAGTGACAATCCCCGTCACAGTTTCCCCATCTGTAAGACGAGGCAAGTCCCGCAGTAAGTGACTGCGTTTTAAGCCTGTGCCGCCTATCCTCAGTTTGTTGGATAAGATTGCGCTCAAAGAACACCAGTCTGTTTCGTACGTCTCTTCTCCAGGAGCATCTGTCTGTTGCAACTCTTTTCCACGTGTCTGGATCTATTCCAAGGGTTTTCGTATCTTGTTTACACACATCCCTATATCGCATTTGGGGTCTTCCGGTTGGCCTCTTTCCTGTGGCAAGTTCTCCGTATAGGAGATCTTTGGGAATACGTTCATCCTCCATTCGAGATACGTGGCTCAGCCACCAGAGGCGTCTCTACTTGAGGAGGGTGTGCACTGTGGTAATATCTGCTCTTTCAAGCACATGTTTGTTTGTTATGTGGTCTTTCCATGTTATGCTCAGGATACGTCTCAGACATCTCATGTTGAAGGAATTCAACTTCCTTTCCTGTCTTGAGTACAGGGTCCAGGATTTAGACCCATAGAGTAGTGTGCTAACAACACAAGCTTTATATATTTGAGCTTTTGTTCGCTCTGTTAGTCTATTATTCTCCCAAACTCTTTTAGCTAGCCTGGAAAATGTTGTGGCTGCCTTTCTAATGCGTCTGTCGATTTCTGTCTCTAATGAAAGATTATCTGATATTGTCGACCCCAAATACACAAACTAGTGGACGACCTTCAATTCGTAATTAGAAATTTTGATTTACGGAGGCGCACCAGCATCTTGTTCCATCACATGTGTTTTATTTAGGCTACTGGTGAGCCCAAAGTCTTTGCAGGCGGCTGCAAAACGATCTATGAGCCTTTGCCTATCTTCTGCTGTATAAGTAGTCATTGCTGCATCATATGCAAAAAGTAGTTCTCTTACGCATCTTGATCTTATTTTGGTCTTTGCCTTGAGTCTTGATGGATTAAAAAGTTTGCAATCAGACCTTCTGTGGAGGTTAGTTAGTTAGTTAATCGCAGTTCCAACTTCACAGCAACGGGTCGTCCCCATTATGCTCCGTTCCTGTGCCAGTGAATATCACACAAAACGCTCCCCACTGCCCAATGTGAAAAGTGGAAAAGACAGGAGTCTCGACAAACAACAACCCGCACAAATACACTGTGCATAATGCCGCCACCAGAATGTCAACACACACAGTCCCCCACGAAACACCCAGTTCATCGGATTTTCCTATCTGAATGTTTCCTAGACGTTCACCCACACAGTCCACGAAAATACAGTTCATCGCTGATGGCAATGGCAGTCAACCAGAAGCCAGCAGCCACGCATTTCTGCATAAGGCAAAAACCTGTCAACTCTGGGACATAGCCACCTGCCATCACTCCGAACATGCAGTCACGTTCCAAAAAACCCTCAGGCAGATTCAAAAGCATTTCACACGAAGCTCACAGTTCACAGTGTCGCGCCACGCACTCACTCAGTAGCAAGGCGACGGAACCATCAAGCCTCCTTAGTCGTCTCTTACGACATGCGTGGTAGGCTACAGTGTTGCTATTCTTTGCTTCCCTTATGGGCCCCGGCAACACACGGGAGAAATGTGTGGAGGTATATGCCTTCAGAGGCAGTCCGAAATGCCTGCCTTAAGAGAACGGCGAAGAAGATACCAAAGAGTGTAGGAGCAAGCACGCAACCCTGCTTTACTCCGCTGCTGATGCTGAATGACTGGGATGTTGAGCCGTTAAATAAAATGGTCCCCTGCATGTTTTCGTGGAATGATTTCACTGAGACTAGGAAGGGTGGGTGGACATTCAACCTATTTCAAGGACTATTAAAAATGCCGCTTCTGCTCACGAGGTTCAAATGCCTTTGTGAGGTCGATGAAGGCAATATATAATGACTTCCTCTGTTCTCTGCACTTCTCTTGGAGCTGCTGGGAGTGAGAAAATCATATCGATGGTGGACCTGTTGGGTCTAAATCCGCACTACGATTCGGGGTAGATTCTTTCTGCAAGAATGTGTAATCTTTTAAGGATTACTCTGGCAAAAATCTTGCCTGTAATGCTGAGTAGGGAAATGCCGCGATAGTTGTTGCAGTCGCTTCTGTCGCCTTATTTTTTTTTATAAAGGGTAACGATGTTTGCGTCTTTCATATCTTGTGGTACTGATTTTTCTTTCCAGCAGAGCTGAAATATTTCATACAGTTCTGGGATGATTGTTCCTTTGCTACATTTTAACATTTCAGGTGGAATACTATCTTTTCCAGGTGCCTTGCCGGATTTGAGAGAGTCTAGTGCTTCGCTGATTTCTGTGAGGCAAGGTTCGGTATCCAGGGCATGCATAGCGGACTGTTGATCGATGGCTTCCAGAGCTTCTTCGCTGACAGTGTTATCCACTGAGTATAGCTCTGAGTAGTGTTCTACCCAGCAATCCATTTGTTTCGCTCGATCTTTTACGATTACCCCCTCAGGTGATCGTAAAGGGGCCATCGTATTTTTTGATGGACCGACAGCTTGCTTGATGCCCTCGTACATATTTGTCATGAAAATCACCGTGGATTAACCAGATGATGATAATACAGGCAGTCTGATTAACGGCATGTTTTCAAGGCCACAATTGTTTTTAACAAATACAGAAAAAACAAGTCGGATCCAAGTAGAATTGCCCGGCTCGGGAGATAAATCAGTCCCGTCTGTCATTGAGAGGTTTCCGACATCAAGGACAATTGGCGGCTTGTTATTGAAACCCGTTGTTGGGAGAATGCAGGAACTCGCTACCTTGTTTTGGAAGTTGCAACAAGTGGAATAACTCTTGCATTGATTAAACACAAGGGAGATAAGATTCTGGACTTCATTAGTGCCCTTGAGAGACACCTGCATGACATCAAAGACTTGACTAGAACACTCCCAGCTCTTGACAGATACAAGACTTGTGTACATTAGTGTGGCCAAGGATTGTGACTAGGATTGACGTGTTTTGTTACCGCAGTGATGAAGTTCGGAGAGCTCTACAGTGTTAGATTAATAAAAAAAATTAGATAACATGTGTCTTTATGGCAAAGTGTAGAAGCCATCCAGGAATGATGCGGTAGTGCTTGAGGTAGTATTGATAGAATATTTAAGCCTAATTAATATAAGCAGTTGCCTTGGTAAAACTAGCTAGAGTAGGGAAGTGATGATTGGCTCTGCTAGTGTGAATAGTGTAGCAGGGTGATATTTGGAGAGATTAGGAATTGGTTGGGAGGTGGGGAAAGTGTCCAATGGTGGGATCTTTCAGTGGGTTGCCCACTGGGGTTCTGCACTCCGTTATTGATCTTTCCTTGTCTTAACCTGATTCATAATTAAGGGATGAGCCACTCTGATCCTTGACAGAGTTTAGTTCACTGAATAACTCTCTGAGCAAGGCAGTCGGCCTACATTCAGCTAGTAGGGATTAGTATCAGGCGGCCTTCACCAGATGTGGTCTCTTTCTCTAACAGGTTCCCCTATGTCGATGAGGAAGCTCTACACTGAGTTTGATGGCGGTCAACTCGCCTTAAGAAGAACATCCAACTAACATTCACTTTATTTTATAAGAGGAATAAATACCAAGAAGAAAGAAAAATCAGCACTGTTTATGCTAGGCCTAGGATCCAGAGGGTCCATACGAAACTAGCTCAGTGGAGTAAGACATTAAACAATTCATTTACAAGAGGGATTTATCCAGGGTGGGTGATACTCTTTTCTTCACCACATATCACTGAAAAAAAGAGTCTAGAGAAAGACATTTTGACATGAAGTTCTCGTGGAATAAGTTTGTCTAGAGAAGAATCTTGAACATGAAGTTCTCGTGGAATAATTTAGTGCAGTGAAGAAGTACTTTACAGTTTGTGTGGGACAATCTATGAACATGGATTAGAACAAATGTGAGACCGGTGACATTGAAACCTAGTTTCTCTGTACAGTGATCCGTACTTATTTGAGTTATAGGGACCATAGTCGTTATAGTGAGTGACAGATCCATTATTGGGGATTATACAATAACAATTCTTAGGGGATCATGCATCTAGTCGACCCAATGGATCTCGGAGAAAGTCAACGTCTGGAAGAAGAGACGCATCACCGGGTGAGATGTACACGTACTAAGCTATCATGCTGTGGCGTACCCTTGCTGTGATGATAATCTGACTTGGCTCCTGATCTGCTGCTCTGAATCTACAGACACATGAGAATTCGACATACATTCTACACATTACACACACACACACTTCTCACACACATACTCTTTGCTTAATAAATTATTTTGTATTTATTTGTAAAGCTAGAGTTGTGGAGTATGTTGTGTTGGGGAGGAGTGAGAGGGGGCATGATCCAGGGGTGAGCAAGAGTGAGAAGAAGGTGTCCTTGGGCTGAGGGAGTGTTGTGGACGGAGTCTGGTGGATATCTCCAGAATAGTGATATTGAAACTGGGGAAAGCAATGTAGGTGTTGATTCCCCTCACTCCAGGGACGACACTATAGAAGTAATATCTCTCAAGACACTAAAGCAAGAAGGGATAACTCACGATAATATTACAGAGCGTTGCCGTTTGTTAGTGTTATGGGTCACATGCGTTAATAAAACAAATACATGCATATACAGTTATGATAATATAACATTTATGGCTTAGTGCATGTAAACACACATTCCTCGTTTCATTTCCATCTCCACAAGTGGAATGCATGTTACACCTGTCCATCTCTCTCTCTCTCTCTCTCTCTCTCTCACACACACACACACACACACACACACACACACACACACACACACACACACACACATTCTGTCTTGATCTATCTCTTGCTTTCTGTAGATAATAGTACATGGATTTCTGTGATCTTGGGCAATAACCTTTACATTTTCATTCTATTTAAATTTTGGCTTCCAAATTTATTTTTTTTATTTTATTATTTATTAATTATTTTTTTTTTTGGGGGGGGGGGAATTTCCCTATGCATATATTCATATAAATACCTGTATATCAACACAAAACCATAATTATATTTACATAAATACCTACACGAATTCACCCATACATCGCTACCCATATATAAATACCATACATGTTAGCCTTTTGTGTTCTACAACAATGTTTATATTCGTGCTGGGGAATCGTGTTGAATTTAGGCAAAGGGCAAAACGCTGAACGCAAAATTGCCTAGTGACCACCAGCCACTAGACGGTCTTACAGCGGACACGCAGCCAGTTTTCACGAAGCCTTTGTGTGCCTAGGCCAGAGGAGCTATATATCTCTCTGTAAAGTTGTTTGGGGGAGGAGAGGGGTGGATCTGTGATTCAACGCACCCTGGGGAAGAATTGCGGCGTGTACTATCTGCGCTCTCCAATGCTTGTTACTACCTAGTGAGAAGTGTTCCCAAGTATTAACAAAATAAGCCACACACAGGGCTCGCGAGACGCTCACCCGTTCTAAAATTTTCCACAGCAGGGGTTGTAGATTTTGTGCCTTGCAGCAGAAACCAAATATCGTCTGTCAAGACGATCGGGTGTAAAACATCTTATATGTTTTTGATATTATTAATTTTTTTTAAATTAATAATAATGGCATTTTTTCTAATTGCAAGAGTAAATGAAATTAAGGAAATTTACACATTTCAGTCAGGAAAAATAGTAGCTAGTTTGTATGTGAACATTAGTAAAAATAAGTTTCTGTTGTATGTAAGGGAGTTGAACCTTGCCTTGATTCTGCAAGTCCAAACTAATTTTCTGTATTCCGCTAGTGGTTGAAGTAGTTTTGTGTGTGTGTCTTCGGATGTTTTAGGAAGAGTGTTAAGAAAGATTGCCTTGTAATGTCTGTTTGTTTGCCTGTGTGTGTTTGTATTATTTGTTGTAGAGTTTCCACTGCATCTGTGACTGTTTGACATGTGAAAAATATGTGTTCTTCTGTCTCTTTTGTGTTGTTCCTGCATAATTGGCATTTTCCTATTTGTCTGGATCTGAATGCTAATTTGGGTATTATGGGAGTTATATTAAAAATCAGTCTGTAAGTTACTTCTTTCTCCTTAGATGTGATGTGTTTGTTGTGTAAGTTGGAAAAGGTGGATGTGTAGTCTGACATGAAATATTTTTGTCCTCTTTTGATTCTCAGTTTAAGCGATGGTGCTTGTTTACTAACTAATTGTTTGTATATTTCTCGTGTTGTTTCATTTATTAAATGTTCATGTCCTTGTATTGCCTGTATACATGTGTGATAGAAAGATGGTAGTATGCCCTGATAATGTGCTGCTGCATTGTTTAGTTTTGTGAGATGTTTTATTTTGTGTGCTATATAATATAATGCTAATCTATGTTGTTCTGGATGTCTGATAATATTACCTATGTGGCTGATTCTAAGTGCTTGTATTTTTGTTTGTATGTCCTGAAGTGCTATTCCTCCTTGTTTCTTATCCTGAATGAGAGTTTTATGCTGTATGCTGTGTATTGTCTTACTAAATATGAAATGTCTTATCTGTTTATTTATGTCTGTGATTGTCTGTTTTGGAGGGTTTAACACTGTCACTAAGTATATTATTTTTGGTATGATGTATGTGTTAACTATTATGCTTCTACCAAATATTGTTGATGTTTTGTATTTATACCTATGTAGCATGTCTGTGATTTGGTGTGTTAGTTGTAGCCATGTTTCTCTGTGTGTTGTTCTGGGGTCACATGGAAATGTGATCCCATACAGTTTCATATTGTGTGTATGTGTTAGGTCTGGAGGGAAATCAGACTTTTGTTTCCACTTTCCCAGGCCCATAATTTGTGATTTTTGTATATTAATTTTGGCTCCACTGCCTTTCCCAAAGTGGGAGAAGGTGTGCAGTATGTTTCTGATGGATGTGTTGCTTGTAGGGAAGAATGCAGTATCGTCTGCATAAGCAATGACCTTTTGCTCTCCTATTCCCTGTATGAAAGTGCCTTTAATGCTGGTATCTTGTCTGATCTTTTCTAATAATGGCTCTAGTGTCAGTATATACAGAAGTGGTGATAGTGGGCACCCTTGTCTTACAGATCTTGTCAGCCTGAAGCTAGCAGTCAGTGAATGGTTCACTAAGACTTTGCTTTCAGGGTTGTTATACAAAATCTGTATCCACTTTCTGTAGTACTGTCCTATATTGCCGTGTTCTAGGGTTTTGTGCAAATAGGAGTGTGCGATTCTGTCAAAGGCCTTCTCTTGGTCCAAAGACAAGAGGGAGGATTGACAGTCTTTCTGGTGTGTGTACGTTATAATGTCTCTAATGAGGTGTGTGTGGTTTTGTATATTCCTGTGCTGTACACTACATTGCTGGTTTGGGTGTACTAGTTTTGGTAGGAATTGTGTGATTTTGTGTGCTAGTGATTTGGCCAGAATTTTGTAATCTGTGTTAAGAAGTGAAATTGGTCTGTAATTTTTCAGTTGTGTCTTGTCTGTCTTTGCTTTGTGTATAAGTGTTATATAAGATATGTTGCAACTATCAGGGAGTTCTTATTTGTCAAAGGCTTCTTGATAGACTTTTAGAAGAAGGTTACCTATGATAGGAAAGAATTGTTGATAGAATTCTACTGTTAATCCGTCTGGTCCTGGTGTCTTGTCTTTGTTCATTTTACTAAGTGCATGTGTTATGTTTTCTAATGTCAATTGTGTGTCCAATATCTCTTTGTCTGTGTCTGATATCTTTTTTGTATATTGTAAGAAGCTATCTTGTATTTGTGTGTTTACTGTCTCTGCTGTAAATAAGTGTGTATAGTATTGCTGGAATGCTTCTGTTATATGTGTGGTTTCTGTTTGTGTGATTCCTTGCATGTCTATTATTGTGTTTATCTGTTTGCTACGCTGTATGTTTTGTTCTATTGCCATGTATTGTTTGCTGGGTGTCTCTTGTGTGATGGTGTTGAGTTTTGTTCTAATTAGTGCACCCAGGTATCTGTGCTGTTGGTGTTGTTCCAGTTGCATTTCTAATGCATGCAAGTATGGTGAGTTTCTGTCGGTTTGCTTTGTTAAATGTATTGCTGTTTGCATGATCTTTTCTTGTTGTAGTCTACGCTTGTGTATGATGGATGCTAGTTGTTGTGTCCTGCTCCGTATTGTTTTTCAGTAAGTCCTAGTATTCTCTAATGTTGTCAGTCGGTATACTATCAGTGTATGAATGTATCAGGTCTGTCATATATTGTATATATTCTGTGTTTTGGAGTAATGTGTTGTTAAATTTCCAGTGTGGTGATCGTTTGAAAGGCTATGTGGGTGTATTATTTATAGTGATGTGTGCTAGTATTGCTTTGTGGTCTGTATACTGGAGAGTTTCTTGTAGGTGTTTAGTTTGTGTTATGTGGTGTGTTGATGGTACGTATATTCTATCTAACCTAGATGATCTGTTATGTGCATGGTTTCTGTGCGTTGTATCGTGACTGTTGGGGTGTTTGTGCCTGAATGCGTCTACTAGGTTATGTGTGTCAATTATGTATTGCAATGTATCGAGTTGATTCATGTCGTCTCGGCCAGCTCTTCTTAACTGCGTTTTCACTTCCCCGCCTATTATGTCAGCCGAAGCTAAACAACAATTAAAATCACCTGCTAAAACAACATGCCTCCCTCTGAATGTCTGTGCTAATAGGTTTTCTAAGTGTTCGAAGAATTGTGGTTGGTAGCTGTAATTTGCTGGGGCATGTATGTTGACTAAAGCGTATGTGTGTGTGTTGTTTCTAACGTGTATGATGGTAATGTCTCTTTGGTCGTCCTTGTGTGTGCCAGTAATTTCCCATTTGTCTGAAGTCTGCAGTATGCGGTTCCAGAACCCGTACGATGTGTCGACAGGCTGAAGCATGAGTGTCTGAGTCCTAATTGTGTAGTGATTTGCTTTGCGTGTGTGTATTCGCATATGTTTGTTTCTTGTAGGAGAATGAAGTCGGGTTTGTATTTGTGTATGAGTGTGACGATGTGTTTTTGTTTTGTGCGTAAACCTGAAATGTTCAGACTAATAATAATAATATCATTAGTCATCATAAATTAATCAAAACAAGCAAATTATATTGTTGACTAACAGTAATAAGTAATCAATTACGAACTAGGTTGTCTAGTTGAGATAGTTATTTTTTTCCCTTGTTGTCTTGGTGCAGACGTGATCTGATTGTAGATGTTAAAACAGTAGGCCATCTTCTTCGGTGTCAGTGTCAGTGTCAGTAGTGTTCTTAGATGTCAATTGTGATTTAGTTTTATCATCAAAGGTGTCGTTGCTGATGGTTTCGCCAGTATTTTCGGTTTGTCTTTCCTTCTTTTTTGGCGTTGATTTGGTTGGTGAGTTTTCTTCTTCTTCTTCCTTAGTACTGCTTGTTGAGTTTGGACTTAATCCTCGTAGTTGTCTTTTTCTGGTTTTGGAGTGGAAAACAGTTGTAAAGGGTTCTTCTGTTCGCGTTTCCAGAATGTAGTTTTCTTGATTGTCTGTTGGCGTATCCGTTTGTTGCTTTTCTTGTTGTGTGGGCTGTTGTTCAAATTGTTTTCCACGTTGTTCGTTTTGTTGATGTTGTGCTGGTCCTTGCCTTCTCAGAGATGGACAATTTATTACATCTTCTTGTGCCACAACAGGCTTGTTTGTATGTTTGGCTGGACATTTGTTGGACCAGTGGTCGTCCATACCACACACATGACAAGCAGTTCTCCTGCTGGGCAATGTTATCAGAATTTTGTGAGTGTTTTTGGTAACCCCTGTTATGTTTAGATTTATGTAATGGGGGATGTCCTGGACGGGGTTACATAAGGCTCCCCATTTACCTCCAGAGTTTTTTTATGTGTGGAAATACCTCCACATTCGGGTCCCCAGTGGCATGTACGGCGATTGCCTTAACACCCTCTATCTTCATTGCCGCTGGGATCCAATGCAAAGTAAGTTTTTGCCTTTCTTTGTCTACATGCTCCAGACAAATATTGATGTCCGAATTCGGTACTTGTAACTGTACCCGGTGTAGCTTATCGTACAGTTTGACATGCATGTCTTCTGTTAAAGTCACGAACCACCGTGTCGGTGACTCATACCTGTGTAGACTGGCTATCGCACCTAGCGGCACGCCGGCCAGTCCAGCGAGTGCGCTCGCTATGAACGCTGGCGTCGACTTGGCGGCGGCTCCAGGGCCGGAGAGAGACAACAATTGTACCTGAGCGGTGGAGCAGGTTTCCGTTGAGCACATCTGACGTCAGTGTTAGAGATGAACTTGTTATTTTCTATCAATATCCTTTAGAATAACACACTTGAATAACAAACTTTCTTTTCAATACGTAACTCCGTATATAATGAATTTCACACAGTATAGGTTTTCGGCACAAAGAAAACCACAATGTTTATTATGAAAAGTAATCCGTTCACTAAAGAAACTTGATTAAACTATAAAAGAAGAAGTACTCATTTTTTTTTAAACGTTTATTTCATACAAAGCAATGTATATTTACAAGGTGCAATGCGTGGTTCTTTGTTTGTGTATATTACAGAGCGTTGCCGTTTGTTAGTGTTATGTCACATGCGTTAATGAAACAAAAAGATACATATACAGTTATGATAATGACATTTATGACGTGCATGTAAACATACATTCCTCGTTTCATTTCCATCTCCACGAGTGGAATGCACTTAGATGAACATAAATACACATAGAGAGAAGAGAAATATATAAAGATACATACAATATGCATTGACGCGTTGTCTGGGTATATATGAATATACCCTTGAAAAAAAGACGTAAGATTACTTTTTTTTTTTTTGGGTGTCAAGGTCGAAACGGCAAAAGCCGCCCCACGCCGTCCTCGCGGGCCGTGGCGTGCGTGTCGGCTTACACACTGCAGGCAGCCTCATGCAAGCTTAGTTTCCTGTAAGCGAATTCAATATTATTGCTGAATCACAGCCCTCGCCTTAGTCGCAAGTGCGAAGGATTTGCTTGTTGTGGGTCGGGCTGAGACCGGGAAAGCGGTCAACAAAGAGGGAGGGAGAGAGAGGGAGCTGGGGAGGGGGAGAGAAGGGAGAGGGATAAAGAGAGAGCGCGTAAACAGATTGGAATTTGTTAAGGTTGTCCATTTGCGAATACAGCGTATACATAAATATCCCGTTTATTATGTACAAAAAACAGGCTTTTACATTGCGAATACAGCGTATAGTCATTCATGTTTGGGGGGGGGGGTAGGAAAAAAGAGAGAGAGGGAGAGAGAGAGAGAGAGAGAGAGAGAGAGAGAGGAGAGAGAGAGAGAGAGAGAGAGAGAGAGAGAGAGAGAGAGAGAGAGAGAGCGTAAAACGGAATGGAATTTATTTAGTTCACTACACAAGATGGCACATTTCCACCACTACAAAGAGTTTACATGAGCTCTTCCGACCGAGGTCATACCTCGGTTGACAAGACCACTGACTCACAAAGGGCACCGTCCCATTGTTCTGTCTAGGTTGGGCCCCGAGACTCAGTAACAAAGAAGGGACATTTATTCAGTTATTTGACCCTTTGTTCCCCAATGATTGGGCTTAGTGGTACACATGCGGATTATAGAAATATACTGTGAGAGTGTGTGTTTGAACATGTATGTTATGTAGTGTGAACTTGATGGGGGGTGGCTCTTGCACTAATCTGTGAATAGCTGAGCGATTTTTTGTTGAAAAATCTTTGCTAGTATGTGTGGTTGCATTGTTTGGTGATTGTGGGTGGCCGAGTTTCTACACGACCATATTACGTTTCTATACTCCGCTAATGCTACTAGGAGTTTCGTGTGTGTGTGTTTTGTTATTGTGGGGATTGTATTAAGGAATATTGCTTTGTAAACGTCGGTTATCTTGTTTGTGTGTGTTTCTATTAACTGTTGTAGTGCAGTGTTTGTGGCTGTGATTGTTGGGCATCCATAAAACAGATGGTCCTCTGTTTCCTGAATATTGTGTCTACATAAATGACATGGGGCTATTCGCTTGAATGTCTGTCCTGCTCTCTCTGTTGTCGGGGTCATGTATAAATTAGTCTGTATGTTAATTCTTTGGATTTCGATGTGATATGTTTGTTGTGTAAGTTGGTGAAGGTGCAGCTGTAGTCTTTCATATGATATTTGTATCCTCTTTTGATTCTCATGTGTAGTGGTGGGGCTTGTTGTTTCACTAAATATTTGTATATCTGCTTGGTTGTCTGTTGTATTAAGTGTTCATTACCTTGAATTGCTTGCATACATGTTCTGTAGAATTGCGGTAGTGTGCCGTAATAGTGCGGTGTTGTAGTGTCTATTTTCTTAATTCTGTGTAATCTAATTGTAATATTGTATAATGCTAGCGAGTGTTGATCTGGATGATTGATGATGCGTCCTATGTGGTTGATTCTTAATGCTTGTATTTTTGTGTTGAGGTCTTGTAATGCAACTCCCCCTCGTTTCTTCTCTTGTATTAGAGTCTTGTGCTTTATACTGTGAATTGTGTTGCTGAAGATGAAATTCTGATGTGTTTGTTTATGTCTGTGATTGTTTGCTTTGGGGGGATCTAACACTGTGGCTAAAAATATTATTTTAGGAATGATGAAGGTGTTTACAATTGTGCTTCGTACAAAAATTGTTGATGTCTTGTATTTGAACCTATGTAGTATGCCTATAATTTGTTTTGTCAGTGATTGCCAGGTTTCTGTGTGTGTTTTTCTGGGATTGGATGGAAAAGTGGTCCCATAAATCTTCATGTTATCTGTGATTGTTAGATCCGGGGGGAAATCTGCTTTATTCTTCCACTTCCCCAGACCCATTATTTTAGACTTCTGTATGTTTATTTTGGCCCCACTTCCTTCGCCAAACTGTCTGAAGGTGTGAAGTATGTTCGTTATGGAAGTGTTGGTTGTAGGGAAGAAAGCGGTGTCATCTGCATAAGCAATTAATTTCCACTCTCCTGACCCTTGTATAAATGTACCTTAATGTTAGTGTCCTGTCTAATTGCTTCTAAGAGTGGTTCTAGTGTTAGTACATATAGGACTGGTGATAGTGGACACCCTTGTCTGACAGATCTAGTGATTCTGAAACTGCCAGTGAGTGAATGGTTCACCAGTACCTTACTTTCAGGATTTTTATACAATATTTCTATCCACTGTCTATAGTACTGTCCTATGTTACAGTGTGCTAGTGTTTTGTGTAAGTATGAGTGTGAGATTCTGCCAAAGGCCTTCTCCTGGTCTAAAGATAAAAGAGAGGATTGACAGTCTTTCTGGTGGGTGTATGTAATGAAATCCCTAATAAAGTGTGTATGTTGGTGTATGTTTCTGTGTTGAATACTGCACTGTTGTTCTGGGTGAATGAGTGATGGCATGAAGTTTTTTATTTTGTTTGCAAGTGATTTTGCTAGAATTTTGTAGTCTGTGTTTAATAATGAGATGGGTCTATAGTTTTTCAGCTGTGTTTTGTCTGTGTTGTCTTTAGGTATGAGTGTTATATATGACATGTTGCAAGTGTTTGGGAGTTCTTCTTTGTTAAAAGCTTCTTGGTAGACTTTTAGAAGGAAATTGTCTAGGATAGGAAAGAAGTGTTGGTAGAATTCTACTGTGAGTCTATCTGGTCCTGGTGTTTTGTCTTTTTGCATTTGATTGAGTGCATGTGTTATGTCTGCTAATGTAAGCTCTGTGTCTAGTGTGTCTTTATCTGTGTCTGACAATTTTTGTGTGTATTGTAGGAACCTATTTTGTGTTTGTGTGTTGGCGGGTTCTGCCAAATCCTGCCAAATATGAAGAAATTCACAGAAAAGTGAGAACCTTATGAAAGAAAGCAAAAGATTCATGGCTTGAGAAAAATTGCAGAGAAATTGAAAAAACAACACAACAGTAACAATGTGAAACTAATGCACAAAAGAATTCAGGAGCTTACTAATCAAAGAACACGTACATCAGCAGGCTGCCTAAAGACAAAAGATGGAAGAGTCATAATAGAAAAAGATAAGATATTACATGAATGGTCAGATTACGTGAAAAACCTGTATGACGATAACAGAGACGAACAGTATAATGTTCAAAATAATAATCAAGGACCAGCAATTTTGAAGATGGAGGTTCAGAATGCTCTTAACCATATGAAATCTGGCAAGACCCCCGGTTCAGACAGCATCACAACAGAAATGATTAATGCTTTAGAAGAATATGGAATAGATAAAGTTACCAGTCTGCTTAATACAATATATGATACTGGAAATATACCTCAGTAGTTATGTAATTCTGTATTTATTGCAATCCCAAAGAAATCAGGAGCCTTGGAATGTGATCAACATCGAACAATTAGTATAATGAGTCACATCACGAAGATTTTGCTAAGAATTATCATGCAAAGAGTTAGGAGGAAAATACAACCTGAAATAGGAGAAGAACAATGTGGATTTGTAGAAAGCAAGGGTACAGTAAATGCTGTGTATATACTGAGAACCATAATCGAACGTTCTATAGAAGTAAACAGAAATCTACACCTTTGCTTTATTGACTACACAAAGGCTTTTGATAAATTGAGACATGTCAACATGATAAGGATGCTTGAAGATCTACAAATTGATGGAAAAGATCTTAGACTTGTAAAAAACATATATTGGAAACAACAAGCTGCCATAAGAGTTGATAATGAAGTAAGCCAATATCAACCTATTAAGAGAGGTGTGATACAGGGATGTGTAATGCCTCCAGATCTGTTTTCCCTGTACAGTGAACGTATTTTCAGAAATATTGAAGATATGGAAGGAATCAACATTGGGGGACGATGCATCAATAACATTAGATATGCAGATGATACAGTCTTGATTGCAGACAATGAACAGGACCTGCAAAATTTAGTAGATGAGATTGTTACACACAGTGGACAACTAGGATTAGAATTAAATTGTAAAAAGACACAGATTATGGTCGTCACTAGGAAGAACGAAATACCACAATGTAATATACAAGTAAATGGGAATATTCTTCAACAAGTGAATAGGTACAATTATCTCGGAACAGTAATAACATCTGATGGAAGATGCCTTGAAGAGATTAGAACAAGAATCTCCATGGCAATAGTAGCCTTTAGCAAGATGAAAAACATACTGACCAATAAAAAGATGTCAATTGAAACGAGAAAAAGAGTGTTGAGATGCTACATAGAACCTGTACTTTTATATGGATGTGAAGCGTGGACAGTGAGCAGTCAGGCTGAAAAACATCTGATGGCTGTAGAGATGTGGTTTCTGAGGAAAATGCAAAGAATACCATGGACAGCCAGAAAGACCAATGAACAAGTTCTTCAAGAAACAAAAGAAGATCGTAAATTGATTAGAGAAATTAGACGTAGACAGTCAAAATGTTTTGGGCATGTTATGAGAAGAAATGGATTGGAGAACTTGGTGACGACTGATAAGATCGAGGGGGAACAGAATAAAGGGAAGACCTAGAAGCAAGTACCTGGGTGGCTTGGCCTTGTGGCATGGTCGAGACTGAAACACGGAGCTGATCCACGACTCTGGTGATCGAGTGAGATGGCAGAACATGACAGCCCATGCTTACTGGCATGGCACATGATGGATGGATGGGTTCTGCTGTATATAGGTCAGTGTAGTACTGTTGGAATGTTTCTAGTATATGTACTGTCTCTGTTTGTGTGTTTCCTTGCATGTCCGTTATTGCTCCTATTTTTCTGTTGCGTTGAATGTTTTGCTCTAATGCAAGGTGCTGTCTATTGGGACTCTCTTCTGATATGTTAGTAAGTTTAGTTCGAAGGAGTGCACCACGGAATGTGTGTTGCTTTTGTTGTTCTAATTGTGATTCTAGTGTGTTTAGGTGTGGTGCATTCCTGTCAGTCTGTTTTGTGAGTTGTAATGCTGTCTGTATAATATGTTTTTGTTGTTGTCTGTCTTTATGTATGATGGATGCTAACTGTTGTGTTCTATACCGTATTGTATTCTTTAGTATTTTTTGTGTTACGTTACGTTTAGTAAATTTGTGTTACGTTGTCCGTGGGTGTACTATTAGTGTATGTTAGAATAAGTTGTGTCACATGTTGTAAATAACCTGTATTTTGGAGTAAGGAATTATTGAACTTCCAATGTGGTGTTCTTTTTGATGGCCTTGTGTTTGTAATGTCTGTAGTGATATGTGTTAGTACTGCTTTGTGATCTGTGTATTGTAATGTCTCTTGTAGATGTTTTGTGTGTATTATGTGGTGTGTTGAAGGTGTGTATACTCTATCTAATCTGGCTGATCTATTGTAAGCCCTATTTTTGTGTGTTGTTGCAATGTTATTAAGGTGTCTGTGTCGGAAAGCGTCTATTAAATTGTGAGTGTCTAGAGTATTCTTTAGTATATCCAGTTGATGTATTCCATTCCTGTCATTTCTCCTTAATTGTGTCTTGATTCCTGCTTTGCCTGCCCCTACGATATCCAAATCCGAGAGTACAAAATTGAAATCCCCTGCGAGGATAACTTTTGTCCTCTGTGTGTTTGTATAAGTAAGGTGTCTAATTCTTGGTAAAAATTTGGTTGATGATTGTAATTAGGTGGTGCATGTATGTTCACTATGGTGTATGCATGTATAGTGTTTTCTACCTGCATTATGGAGATTCGTCCCTGGTTATCCGTGTGTGTTTTAATTATGTCCCACCTGTCTGATGTCTGCAGAATAGCTGTTCCTGACCCAATTTTGTGTGTGCCTAAACTAAAGCATGAATGTCTGAGGCCTAGCTGTGTGGTGATATGTTGTGCGAATGTTTTTGAACATATATTTGTTTCTTGTAGTAGTATAAAGTCTGGTTAGTGTTTGCTTATTAGTGTGATAATGTGTTGTAATTTTGTACATATACCACAAATGTTTATAGTAATAATAACTAAATCGCTAGTCATTATAATTTAAGTAAAAACGAATGAATGAGATATAATAAGTGTATAGAATCACACGCAAAGTTATTATCCGTGATTAGTACATTTAGGCGAGCAAGTCTGTAGCATCAAAAGTTTGTGTGGGAGGATCATCTTGATCCTCGTTCTTATCACTTGTATCTGTGTCTACGAAGAGAGTGTCTGGTATGCTGTATTTTTTTTTTT